>CM044548.2:36190526-36295526 GCA_024416835.2 Perccottus glenii | reverse complement strand
TCAACCATGCTTCAACGGAATTATTAAAAAAAATAAACTCATGGAACAGGCCTGGACAAAATTGTTGGTACCCTAACTTAATATTTTGTTGCACAACCTTTTGAGGCTATCACTGCAATCAGACGATTCCTGTAACTGTCAATGAGACTTGTGCACCTCTCAGCAGGTATTTTGGCCCACTCCTCATGAGCAAACTGCTCCAGTTGTTTCCGGTTTGAAGGGTGTCTTTTCCAGACGGCATGTTTCAGCTCCTTCCAAAGATGCTCAATAGGATTGAGGTCAGGGCTCATAGAAGGCCACTTTAGAATAGTCCAATGTTTTCCTCTTAACCATTCTTGGGTGTTTTTAGCTGTGTTTTGGGTCATTGTCCTGTTGCAAGACCCATGACCTGCGACTGAGACCAAGCTGTCTGACACTGGCCAGCACATTTCTCTCTAGAATCCCTTGATAGTCTTCAGATTTCATTGTACCCTGCACAGATTCAAGACACCCTGTGCCAGATGCAGCAAAGCAGCCCCAGAACATAACAGAGCCTCCTCCATGTTTGACAGTAGGGACAGTGTTCTTTTCTTGATATGCTTCATTTTTCCGTCTGTGAACATAGAGCTGATGTGCCTTGGCAAAAGTTCCATTTTGTCTCATCTGTCCATAGGACATTCTCCCAGAAGCTTTGTGGCTTGTCAACATGTAGTTTGGCATATTCCAGTCTAGCTTTTTTATGATTTGTTTCCAACAATGGTGTCCTCCTTGGTCGTCTCCCATGTAGTCCACTTTGGCTCAAACAACGACGGATGGTGCGATCTGATACTGATGTTCCTTGAGCATGGAGTTCACCTTGGATCTCTTTAGAAGTCTTTCTGGGCTCTTTTGTTACCATTTGGATTATCCGTCTCTTTGATTTGTCATCAATTTTCCTCCCTGCGGCCACGTCCAGGAGGTTGGCTACAGTCCCATGGATCTTAAATTTCTGAATAATATGTGCAACTGTAGTCACAGGAACATCTAGCTGCTTGGAGATGGTCTTATAGCCTTTACCTTTATCATGCTTGTCTATAATTTTCTTTCTATTCTCCTGCGACAACTCTTTCCTTCTCTTCCTCTGGTCCATGTTGAGTGTGGTACACACCATGTCACCAGACAACACAGTGACTACCTGAAGCCCTATAAATAGGCCCACTGACTGATTACAAGATTGTACACACCTGTGATGCTAATTAGTGCACACACCTTGAATTAACATGTCCATTTGGTCACATTATTTACAGTCTTTTCTAGGGGTACCATCAATTTTGTCCAGGCCTGTTCCATGAGTTTATTTTTTAAAATAATTCCGTTGAAGCATGGTTGAAAAGCAATGTCTGACTTTCATTGGTTAACATTCATAGAATTTTTATTAGGCCCGAGCCGGTGATGACCGGGAGGGCCTATTGTTTTGCTCGGATTTTTTTTTTTTTTTTTTTTTATTGTGACCAAATGATCCTAAATTTGACCCAGTGAACATGCACGAAAAGTCATTTTTATTGGTCCCAGACTTCAAGCCCGGTGAAAAATTTATGTATTTGAAGTCCCCGAAAAAAAAAAATACGAAAAATGACTCAGTGGCGACCCCTAGAATAGTCAAAATACATTGGGCCTATGGAAAGTGAAAGTAACTTTTTTCCAACGTAGAAAAATGAAACTTGGTACATCCATAGGACACCTCAGGGCAAACAGAAAAGTCAATGACAGCCTCACCCTAAACTCAACAGGAAGTCCGCCATGTGGGGTGAAACGCGCGGCCACTAAAATCGCACCCCTTGCGCAAAAAGATGCAAATCATTGTGTTTTAATTTAAATGGCCCCAAATTTGGTGAGTATCATCTACACATGTGTGCCAACCAAAGTTGTAACTTTGTTTTAGATATCTTATCGGGTATGGGTGTGGCAAGCCTGTAACGAGGTGGCCATTTTTGTGAAAATAAAGCGTCTCTTAACTCTCAACGCCTTCTCAGATCGAGTTGGACCCAAAAGGCGTTTGTGCACATTCATGACCTGAACAAAAAAATATGTAAATAAAAGGGTTATCTTTAGAAATGGCTCTCCAGCGCCCCCTACAAACTTATAATGGGACCCAAGAATTTAGTTTGTCATAGAGACATGAAATTTGGTACACACATCTCTTATGTCATGAAGCATAAAAGCCAATGACAACCACCCCTATCTATAAATGTGTTGCCATAACGTCCCAAATATGTGGAAAAAGTCAATGGGAAGTGAAAATTTTAGTTTGTCGTAGGCAAATGAAACTTGGTACACACATCCAGTATGGGCTTATGAACAAAAAGCCAAAGGGGACCACACCTTATCACACACGAAGAAGCGGCCATTTTAAATTGAAGATGTGAACCGACTTAAAATACACCTCTTTTTTAAAAAACAACAGAAAATAGCTGCTTCATTCCACAGACACCAGACTTGGGCAAAATGAGCTAAACACATGTGTGTAAAATAGACAGGCGTTTTTCTTGTCGTTTTGCTCGAGTTATATTTTTTACTATAATTTGGTATATATTTTTTTATTATAATTTTTCTGAAAAATGATTTTCAATTTGACCCAGTAAGCAGTGCAACTAAAAGTCATTTTTATTGGTCCTAGACTTCAAGCCCGGCAAAAATTTATGTATTTGAAGTCCCCGAAAAAAAAATACGAAAAATGACTCAGTGGCGACCCCTAGAAAAGTCAAAATACATTGGGCCTATGGAAAGTGAAAGTAAATTTTTCCAATGTAGAAATACAAAACTTGGTACATCCATAGGACACCTTAGGGCAAACAGAAAAGTTTATTACAGCCATACCGTAAACTCAACAGAAAATCTACTATGTTGGGTGGAATACATGACCACCTAAATCGTACACTTTGTCTTAAAGGTTTTTCATCTAAACAGCTCCAAATTTGCTTTAAAGCACGACATGCAATCCTCCGAATATATGTGACTTACATTACACTAACACTACAGTACACTATAGTACACTAGACTTGCATTACAATAACACTACAGTACACTATATTACACTAGACTTACATTACAATAACACTACAGTAGACTATAGTACACTAGACTTACATTACACTAACACTACAGTACACTATAGTACACTAGACTTGCATTACAATAACACTACAGTACACTATAGTACACTAGACCTACATTACAATAACACTACAGTACACTAGGGCTGCCCCCAAATAGTCGACTAAACGTTAGTCGATATGAAGAGGGCTTGGTCGAATACATTTTCATTAGTTGGTTAGTCGCAAAAAAAAAAAAAAAAAAAAAAAATCACGTGTGGGATCATTTTGAAAAGTCGAAGGACGACCCTAAAAAGGCTGTTTGCAAACTCTGCAGGCAAACATTTGCCTATCACTCGTCAACATCGAATATGTCTTATCATTTAAAACATGTAAGTAGTAACGTTAACCACCACATGGCCCCTCGTTTTAACAATAAGGATAGGTTCTGCCCGTTCTGGAGATGTGGTATTTGGGTGGTGCGGGGTTGTACTACTTTGGCAGTTTTAGCAGTGCTATTGTTGTAAATTGGTGAACTAAGTAAAAACCCCAGATGGCCGAACGCTATGTTAGCACAAAATTAGCAATCATTAGCATATGTTACGTGAGCTATGTATTAATGTCCAGCTAATATGACATTTTGTATTATTTCAGTTTTACGGTTGGTCGAAGAGGACAATGGTTGAATGCCATTCTCTAATAAATCAGCAAAAAGTAACAAAGTCTGTTTATTGGAGCGCCGTTATCTCGCAGTCTAGCCTTGCAAAGACAGTAGCTTGGGGCGAGGACAGCACAGGATATAAACACATTTGCGCTGTTAACTTAAGGCTTTACTATTTTGTTTTAAGCGCTTAATTTTCATTGTGAACGCGCTAATATCATGCTTTAGCATTTTCTGTCATATGGAAGTGTTAAACTTCAACTTGGACTATACCTTTCCTTGTATATACGCAAGTTTTTATATTAATATCATAAATGAACGATTATTCGACTAATCGCTAAAATGCAGGAGTGTTAGTCGACTAGGAATATCTTTAGTCGGGGGCAGCCCTACAGTACACTATATTACACTAGACTTACATTACACTAACACTACAGTACACTATATTACACTAGACTTACATTACAATAACACTACAGTACACTATATTACACTAGACTTACATTACAATAACACTACAGTACACTATATTACACTAGACTTGCATTACAATAACACTACAGTACACTATAGTACACTAGACCTACATTACACTAACACTACAGTACACTACAACAACACTACAGTACACTACTAAAGTACACAATTCCTAGTCGGCTGCCACACCAGGGGGCGCCTAGCATGTTTTTTGCTGTCGGTGGGAAGTACCCAGAAACCCACCCAAGCACGGGGAGAACATGCAAACTCCACTCAGAAAAGTCCCAACCAAGCCGGGCGTCAGACCCTGGATTAGGGCTGTCAACTTTAGTCGTTTAGTCGACTAATCGGTCGATGTCGTTTTGGTCGACTGACATTCTCATTGGTCGACCAGTTGCAATTTTTTTATTTTTTTTTACCAATAAAGAAATTTTCATTGATTTACTCCTTGATATTTATTCCTTTATTAGCAGTTATATATGACTGTTTTCTAAATATAATTAGCCTATGTTTTATACCAAACTTTAAATGCTTTAATTTAGGCTATTTTATAACAGCGCCACAGTTTGCACCACATGACCACTGGAACCGCATGTTGGCTGCACTGCTGCTTCGCAGGAAAAGTATTCATTTAGTTATCATTTAGTTAGAACGCTACTCGTTTTAGGCTTTAGTAGAAAAATGTCCAAGAAATCTAAATCAATTGTTTGGCTGCATTTTACAAAAAAAGACGACAAGACTGTGGAGTGCAAGCTATGTGGCCTAAAGCTAGCTTACCATAGCTCAACGACCAATATGACCTATCACCTAAAAGCGTGGCGAGATATAAATTTGTCAGACAGCTTTGCTATGTCTAATGTCGAAAAGTTTATATATTTTATTGGTTATGTACTAGGCGCATCCACAGGCCATGCCACAGGCGTCAGGAAGCACCCAGACACAACTGGAGTTGGTCCATCCACTGTCTGAAGAGAAAGGAGGACATCACTAAGGGATTGTGCATTACATCGCCCAAGATATGAGGCCAGTCAATACGGTGGAAGAGAGGGCTTTAAGAACATGTTTAAAATCGTCGAGCCAAGATATACTGTGCCAGCACGGAGACTGTCATGCGTGCGCTAAGTTCGCGGTTTGATGGACTTAAAGTAAATGTAAACCAGTTACTCCAATCCTCCGAGGCTGTAGGCTTCACAACTGATTTGTGGTCTTCACTAAGAATGGAGGCATACATGACAGTTCTGGCCCATTTTATTGATGCGGACTGGAAAATGAATAGCGTTGTTTTAGAAACAAAGCAAATGGATGAAGCTCACACGGAGAAAATGTGGCTGCGCGCGACTCACTCAAGTCGCGGAAGCTACCACATTCCACCAGAGAAGCGGGTGTCAGTGGTAACGGACAACGCTGCCAACATGGTCCTCTCGGTGGAATTATTGAAGGGATCCGGTCAGTGGCCAGACGTGGAGTTGGTTAGGTGTGCAGGCCACACCCTGCAGCTGTGCGTAAATGCTGCCTTAAAAGAAGACCCGGTGGCGCGACGTCTTGTTGGGCACTTCAAAAAGGGACACAAAGCAAAAACGGGTCTCAAAGAGAAACAGGTGCAGCAAAAAGCTCCTGAGCACGAACTCATCCAGGATGTGGCCACCCGGTGGAACTCCACCTGCTTTATGTTGGAGCGACTGTTGGAGCAGCGCTGGCCCATCACCGCCGTTTTATCGGACCCCAATTACACTAAGAGGAGTGACAGCAGCACTTTGGACATGACAACAGAGCAGTGGAATATGGCTGAAGACATCACAGACGTTCTTAAGCCCTTTATTACACTGACCGAGCTGTTGTCGGAGGAGGCTAACACATCCCTGTCAGCGGCCTTCCCAATGCTTGAGAATCTAAAAAAATGTCATCTTGCCATCACAGATAACGATAGTCCAACAAAGAAAAAGTTGAAACTTAAGCTTGTGCAGGAAATAGATAGTCGATGGAAACTCAAAGACCGAGTTGTGATGACAAGCAGCCTGTACATTTTAACTGCAGTACTGGACCCGCTTCAAACAGCTACCTTTTCTTAATGATGAGAAAGCGGGATGAGGCCTATTCTGAAGTCGTAAAACTAGCACAAGGGCTAAGCCTCCCGGGAGACAGCGCAGAGCAGAGAGGGGATGATGAGGACCGTTGGCAAAAAAACAGAAAACGGCAAAAGAGAAGGAGATAGCGATGCTTCTTTGTGGACATGGTGCAGAGGATGATCCTGATGAGCCAAGCGCACAAAGATCCTCTTGCGACGAAATGAAAGATTATCTTCAGGACAGAAGTAAAGTGGACACTGCTGGGCCACTTGCGTGGTGGAAAAATAATGAGGAGAGATACCCACGACTTGCTCGGGCAGCCAAACGCCTGCTCTGCATCCCTGCAACCTCCACTCCTGCAGAGCGCATATTTTCCAAAGCGGGATTTATTGTTAACAAGTCGAGGAGCTGTCTTTTACCCAAGAATGTGGACATGTTAGTGTTTTTGGCCCACAACATAAAAAAGGTGGACTAGGCCTGCAGATCTGTAAGTAGCCTTAACGGCTTTATTATGCTGACTCAATAGATTTTGACTCAATTTATTTGTACACTTGACGCGTTTAAAAATAGCCTATATAATGTAACGAAACGAAAATAAATATATAGGCCTTCCTACTATACAGCCTATTATTATTAATGTTTTTTTAAGGCTATTTTGGGTTTGTTTGTGTTTGTTTTAAAACGCCTAGATCGGTTGGACAAAAGTTAACCCATAGCTTTGAAAGTAAAGATGAATATACAGCCTGTATAATCGAGAGCTTTTGTTAGGATTTTCATTATTTGGCAGTTTTAGCAGTTATATTTTTGTAGCGTTGTGGTGTGGTCAGGTGCACGATTGTGACGGTCACTGTAGACCTAGGACAGAACTCCTCACTTTGCAGTTTAAAAAATAACTAAATTTTCAAATAATTGTATTATTATAGTTTTATTTATTATTGATGTTTTTCATTGTTGTTTTAATTGCTGTTGTTGCGTTGTTGTTTTAATAGTTGTTTAAATGCTCTATGACAATTGTTTAATAAATGTTAAATCAAAATGCAAAACATCGTGTCTTTTTTTTTTTTTCGACTAATCGTTGCACAGGACGGTACTTTGGTCGACTAAGCATTTCTTTGGTTGACTACAGCCCTACCCTGGATGTTCTTGCTGAGAGGAGAGCGTGCTAACTACTGTGCCGCCAACTTGCACTACAGTACACTACACTTGAAAGTGAAGTTTAAAATTGTTTAATATATGAAATGGTTTATTCACATTTAACTTGTTTTCTTTATACTTATAAATTTCTGTACAGAACACAAATGTTTAAATATGAAATAATATTGCTTCTTTACCTTTGGCTGTTCCCTTCAGGGGTTGCTAGAGCGAATCATCTGCCTCCATTCAGCCCTACCCTGTGCATCCTCTTCTCTCAGACTCAGCTACCTTCATGTCCTCCTTCACCACATCCATAATCCTCCTCTTTGCACTTCCTCTTGGCCTTCCTGCCTGACAGCTCTAACCACAGCATCCTTTTACAGATATCTTCACTGTCCCTTCTCTGAACATGTCCAAACCAACTCAACCTGACCAAAACAACGTTGTCCCTTTGACGTTCTCCTTCCTGATTCTATTCATCCTCATCACTCCCAAAGAGAACCTCAACATCTTCAGCTAAGCTACATCTGTAACCACAGCTGCCCTGGGGCAGACTGACAGAGACGTGGAAGCCATCCCGCACCTACGGACTCTCCGACCATCACCAAATACATTCACCAGTGGACAAGGACACTGGAGACAAGGAGGGTTAAATGTCTTGCTCAATGACACAACGACAGTATGAACTGTAAGGAAAGCGGGAATCGAACCGCCTACCTTCTGGTTGTAGGACGACCTCTCTACCACTGCGTTTCTAGTTCTTCCTCTCCAAACCATACAACATCGCTGGTCTCACTACTGTCCTGTAAAGCTTTCCTTTCATTCTCGCTGGTACTCTTTTATTACACAGCACACCTGACACTTTTCTCCACCCATTCCAACCTGCATGCACACGCTTCTTTAACATTTTTCCACACTCTCCATTGCTCTGGACTGTTGACCCTAAGTACTTAAAATCCTGCACCTTCTTTGCCTCTTCTTCCTGTAACCCCACTGTTCTACTTGTGTGAATGATCCTTCTCACACACATGTATTCTGTCTTGCTGCAACTAACCTTTATTCCTCTTCTCTCCAGAGCAAACCTTCACATCTCTAGACTTTCCTCCACCTGCTTTCTGCTCTCACTACAAATCACAATGTCATCCGCAAACATCATGGTCCATGGAGATTCCTGTCTGACCTCATCTGTCAGTCTGTCCAACACAACCGCAAAAAGAAAGAAGGGGTTCAGAGCCGATCCTTGATGCAGTCCCATCTTTACCGTGAACTCCTCATTCACACCTACAGCACACACTCAAACATACTCTCCTACTGTCCTACTGCTCTCATACATATCTCCTGCACCACTCTGACATACTTCTCTGCCACTCACAGATCTCCTCATACAATACCACAACTCCTCTCTTGGCACCCAAGAGAGGTGCCAACTCCTCTCTTGGCACCCAATTTGTGTCTACATTTGTGTCTTTGTAGATTTCTCTAAATCTACAAAGACACAATGCAGCTCTTTCTGACCCTCTCTGTACTTTTCCATCAACATTCTCAAAGCAAATATTGCATCTTCAGTGCTCTTTCTTGGCATGAAACCATACTGCTGCTCACAGATGCTAACTTCTCCTCTTAGCCTAGCTTACACTACTCTTTTCCACAACTTCATTGTATGACTCATCAGCTTAATATCTCTGTAGTTTCCACAACTCTGCACATCTCCCATCTCCGCTTCAAAATTGGCACCAAAACACTTCTGCTCCATTCCTCAGGTATCCTCTCACTCTCTAGGACCTCATCGAACAACCTAGTTAAAACCTCTACTGACATCTCTTCTAGACACGTCCATACCTCCACTGGTGTGTCATCAGGACCTGCTTTACCTTTCTTCAACCTCGTCAAAGCCCTCCTAACTTCACCCTTGCTAATCCTTTCTACTTCTATTTTTTACTGCCCCGCCATCTTGGATAAGAAAATTTCAAAATGCTGGCTCAGCATATTTTTTACGTCGGTATTTTTCCTTCTCCTCCCAGGGAGTTTAACCGACAGAGCTTATAATTGCTCCACATAAACTAGAGAAGTGGGGCATCAAAAGTTATCCAAATTCTTTGTAGATGAGACCTGATTTTCAAGTGGTGGTGCTTCTAAGTTAACGTTAAATTGTGGCAAATTGTACACCTCTTATATTGTAATAATTCGCAAACGCAAATTCAGATTTTGCAAAAAATGTAATGAATTCTTTAGTACTAAGGCAACATATTTCAATTGAATTTTTTTTTTAATTTGTACAACAGCGCTCCCTATAGAGTGACTCAAAAGATTTTTTTTTACGGAAACGGACAAAATTTGGCACATATCATGCCTGATCAGTCACACTAATCGAAAAATCCTCTTAGACGAATGCTCAATTTTCATCAATGTTGCCGTGGTGATGAAAAAATTACGTTCAATTACAAAATCCCCAAATTCCGTTTGTCATAAATGGACAAAGTTTGGCACACAACTCCTCTTTTTATTATTCTATCTTTGACAGTGTTGTCATGGCAACACTGTCAAATTTGTTTAAATGAATAGAAAAATATAAAAAACATGGGACAAATTCCATCTGAGATAGCAACCCAGTTTAAACTCAGCAACAGCCCCCGGGTAGCAACACTTCAACCTTGGCACCGGCACGCGACGGCGAGGGATGATCATTGCAGCTTGTGGCTTTAATTATTATTATTTCTACCGTACTCTACACTACAGAACACTATTTTGGACCAAGGTGTACTTTCTGAAACACCATGGTCTTGCTGGCGTGGAGGGGGGTATTACCTGAAAGACCTCGGTCTGGCTGGTGTTGGGGTGTGTGTGCTGCTCGCCCGTCTGCTGGGAGTGGTGCTGGTTCTGCCACTGAGACCACACCTCACTGGGACGTCCCTGGAACTGGGCCCCACTCTGACTGCTCTCCCCTGACACATCTGAACACACAGAACACAAGACACTTCAGAATGATGGCCAACAGGACAAAGGACATGGAGATTAACTGGAGCGGGGTTTGTTAATTGCTAAGCAAACATACAAGCACTAACTGAGGCTACCTCCAGGGAAACTACATTTTGACTCAACATGCACTCAGTGACTTGTATCTCTCTGATGTTTGTGAACAGTGAAGTAAAACTATTAAGCGTATGAACTACTTTCCACTTTTCTAGTGTAAAATCGTCCATCTCCATGTCTTGAATGGTTTTCTAGCTTGAGTAAAATAGCTACTGTTTGTCCCAGATACAGATTCATCCAAATAGGCTGGAAATATTTATATACCCATATACAGTAAAATTATTCCATGTGTAACATTACAAAAACATAAACAAAAACACCTCCATTTGCCACATCTTACACAAAGTCAAAATCAATAAAATATATCTAAATATGAACCGTGGTGGTGAGCCCCTGGGTTCTCTATGGGTACTCTTTCTGTCCAAACACATGCATGTGTAGGTGTCCTCTGTGTTATGTGTTGTCTGTGTAAGTGCTGTCCCCATGATTAACTGGAGAGTGCACAGCGCCTCACACACACAGCAGCCAAGGTAAATTCCAGCCCCCAAGTCCCACAAAGTGGTAGAAAATAAATGAATGAAACACACAAAGCACTTGACAATTGAAGCAGCGAAAAGGCACATAGTGCATCTGTTCAAGTAGCCTATGTCTGGAGGAGAAAGGTGAACAGAAGCAGCTGGATGAGCCGCTAGTGAACACACTCTGGACAGCTGCTCAGTCAGCAGGAAATGACCCAGTTTTCAAGGTGAAGACGTTTCGTCTCTAACTCCAAGGAACTTTATCAATTCTGAGATCAACAAAAGAGAGCTGAGCTTAGATCTCTAGAGGGAGGGATGAAAGACCAGTATGAAATAAAATGGATTGGCAGAACAGTCTCTTCTACTATACAGTATCGGTCAGATCACTAACCACAGACTGTTTCAGCTAGGGGGACTCTGCTGCTGAATATTTGAACCTCACCTTGGAGCTTCTTGCCCCAAACTGTATAAAAAGCAGATGAGAGAAAAACTGAAGTATGTCCAGAGCTGGATGATGCACTAAAAGTTGGTGGTTCAATCCCTGTTCCTCGTGATTATACAGAGTGTCTACAGATATGAATAAGTTAAATTAAGACCTTTTAAGACCTTACCACCTTACATGAAATTACATGAAATTACATGAAATTTAAGACCAAACCTGTGATGGAAATATGCACATGCACACACATGGCTATAAAGTTTTTTTATACATGGCGCCTGTCCAAACTTAGCTATAATGAACAAGCCCCGAGTCAGGATACATGGCTTTGAAGACCTCCTCACTCCCATTAATTTGACCTGTATGACCAGTGGCGGACTGGGGAGAAAAAGTGGCCCGAAGTTCCTGACATACTGGCCCACTTGCCCAACTGCTCAGTGAAGAAAGCATCATGATATGGGCATGTTTCTCCTACTATGGTGTTGGGCCTGTTTATCACATACCAGGGATCATGGAACAGTTTGCATTTGTCAAAATACTTGACGAGGTCATGTTGTCTTTTGCTGAAGAGGACATGTAATTGAAATGTTTGTTTCAACAAGACAATGACCCCAAACACATGAGTAAACAAGCAAAGTCTTGGTTCCAAACCAAAAAAATTAATGTTATGGAGTGGCCATCCAATCGAGAAGCTGTTTCTGAAGCAAAACCATTCATTCATTCATTTTCTACCGCTTAGTCCCATTAGGGGTCGCAGGTGACTGGAGCCTATCCCAGCAGCTTTGGGCCTGAGGCGGGGTACACCCTGGACAGTGGCCAGTTAGTCGCAGGGCTGACATTTAGACATAGACAGTGACAAACAACCATTCACTCTCACATTCATTCACTAGGGACACTTTAGAGTTGTCAATTAACCTGTACATGCATGTGTTTGGACGGTGGGAGGAAGCCGGAGTACCTGGAGAGAACCCACGGTAACACGTGGAGGACATGCAGACTCCTCACAGAAAGACCAGAGTCGGCCGAGAATGTTTGAGTCGGCCGGGTTTTGAACTCACGACCTTCTTGCTGTGAGGCAGGAGTGCTAACCACTCTGCCACGTGCACCAAGCAAAACCAAGAAATGTAAATGAATTGTGGAATGTTGTTACAGAATCATGGAGTGGAATAACAGCTGAGAGGGGCCACACAGATGTGAAGCACTTTTAAAAAACTATGGTCATCCAACTAAATATTAGTTTAGTGATTCACAGGATTACTAAATCCTAGAAACAAAAACGTTTGTAGAAAATAGTTTTGAGTTTGTACAGTCAACGACAGACACTGATATTTTTTGAACACACCTCTTTCAAGTAATTGCCCAATTGCACAGCCTTAAGAGCGTGCATATTATGAATGCTGGGTCTTGTTTGTTTTCTGAGAATCTACTGCACCTACTGGTAACTTATTTGCCACTTAGCAATAAAAAATATACTGAAAACCTGGATTATTCTGGTTAGTCACATTGTACTGCTATTATTTTGAACACTACTGTATAAAATTATCTCTACTGTGAAAATATAAACTCACATCACACACAAGCACGAGTGGGCAGGTAATAAGAATGTGTTATTTATCAGAGGCAGGACTCATGGAGACTTGGATCAGTTTATCTAAACCCCGTTGTAATGAATGATGGACAGATCACTTTGTGACTGTTAGACATGGGAAGGAGGGGCCCTTCACAGCACAGTGGTGCACCAGTGAATATATACTTACTCTTTTTTTTGATCGAAAGATCAGCTCTTTAATGAACAATCAAAATCTCACCAAACGCTGTGCTGCGGTTGGTGAGTCCTGAGTAGGTGTTGCCGCTGGGAGAGGAGGTGGCAGGAGATGACAGGGGGCTGTAGGAGGAGGGGTCCGTCTGATAGCTATGACCAGAGCCAATCCCAAAGGACTGGACTGGGCTTTACTGGACTGTAAGGACAGACAGATAAAACTTTCAGATACACTGCGCATTCACATCAGCTTTAGAACAAACTAAACAAACATGTCTGACCTGTCCAGAGAAGGGGGGCCGGGTGCCTGACCAGCCCACCTGTCCGGGGTTGAGCTGTCTGGAGATCTGAGCCAGGTTCTGATTGGATGAACCCGATGGCTGGATGTCATTCACACCTGGGACGTGGATCACAGAGGAACTGTGACAGAGACAAGGCAGAGGCCAGTAGAGTAAGATGTCTTTTTCTGTATTTGTACCTTTTTAGTTTCTCTATAAGCATGCATATACAGTGGGGATCGAAAGTTTGGGCTCCCCAGGTAAAAATTTTTATTGTGCATAAAGACGCCAAGAAAAGATGGAAAAATCTTCAAAAGGCATCAAATGACAGATTAGACATCCTTATAATAATTTAAAAAAGTTAGATTTTATTTCCATCATTTACACTTTTAAAATAACAGAAAACAAAAAAAAATGGTGTCTGCAAAAGTTTGGGCACCCTGCAGAGTTAATACCTTGTACTGCCCCCTTTGGCAAGTATCACAGCTTGTAAACGCTTTTTGTAACTAGCCAAGAGTCTTTCAATTCTTGTTTGAGGTATCTTTGCCCATTCTTCCTTACAAAAGTCTTCCAGTTCTTTGAGATTTCTGGGCTGTCTGTCACGCACTGCTCTTTTAAGGTCTATCCATAGATTTTCAATTATGTTGAGGTCAGGAGATTGTGAGGGCCAAAACCTTTAGTTTATGCCTCTTGATGTAATCCACCGTGGATTTTGAGGTGTGTTTAGGATCATTATCCATTTGTAGAAGCCATCCTCTCTTTAACTTTAGCTTTTTCACAGATGGCATCAAGTTAGCATCCAAAATTTGCTGAAATTTTATTGAATCCATTTTTCCTTCTACTCGTGAAATGTTCCCTGTGCCACTGGCTGCAATACAACCCCAAAACATGATCGATCCACCCCCATACTTAACAGTTGGACAGAGGTTCTTTTCATTAAATTCTGTGCCCTTTCTTCTCCAAACATACCTTTGATCATTCCGGCCAAAAAGTTCTATTTTAACCTCATCGGTCCACAGAACCTGTTTCCAAAATGCATCAGGCTCGTCTATATGTTCATTTGCAAACTTCAAACGCTGATTTTTGTGTTGAGGACGTAGAAGAGGTTTTCTTCTGATGACTCTTCCATGAAGTCCATATTTGTACAAGTATCTCTTTAGAGTGGAATAGTGTACCACAACTCCAGTGTCTGCCAGATCTTTCTGGAGGGATCGTGCAGTCAAACGTGGGTTTTGACTTACTTTTCTCACAATCCTGCGAGCCGTTCTGTCTGATATTTTTCTTGGTCTTCCAGATCTTGCTTTAACTTCCATTGTTCCTGATGACTGCCATTTCTTAATTACATTCCGAACAGAGGATATTGGCATCTGAAAACGCTTTGCTATCTTTTTATAGCCTTCTCCTGCTTTGTGGCGTCAACTATTTTCAGTTTCAGTTTTCTAGACAACTGCTCAGAAGAACCCATGGTGCTGATTGTTGGGGCAAGGTCAGGTGAGTCTGGGCATTTAAAACCTTTGAGATTGACATCACCTGGTCTATCCAGACGATGATTGAGAACAATCCATGACACTGTCAGGTCCTAGCTTGCCAAAGGGGGCAGTACAAGGTATTAACTCTGCAGGGTGCCCAAACTTTTGCAGACACAATTTTTTGTTTTCTGTTATTTTGAAAGTGTAAATGGAAATAAAATCTAACTTTTTTGACTTATTATAAGGATGTCTAATCTGTCATTTGATGCCTTTTGGAGATTTTTCCATCTTTTCTTGGCGTCTTTATGCACATTAATAAAACTTTTTACCTGGGGTGCCCAAACTTTCGATCCCCACTGTATTAAACATGGACTAGGGTGTATCGTTACAGAAAACAACATGCAGACTCCATACTTACATAATGAAGTGTGTTTAAGTTCATTTACAAACAAAAGACCCCCTGCACACTGGTCTTAAATGATGATCATAAAATGCCTAGTTCAAAAAATGATCAGATCTGACCTTAACTTACATATCCTTATGTTCACTCTAAAATGTAAAAAATAAATAAATAGGCAAAACAACATTTGAGAAATCCACCTGCACATTCAACAGTCTTGAAAGATTTAGTCTAATTTAATAATCATGATTCTGTTACCAGTGTGGCCTTTCAGATGTCACATGTATATGTCATCAGATGTACCTAAAACTCTTCCCGGAGTGCCCCTGTTGGAAGTGAGCTCTGTGAGTAGAGCTGCTGTCCTCCAGCCGTAGAGGATGGAACCATCATCTTCTTATCTCCGGCTACACACAGGAAAACAGCGCAAGAGTCAGCAATAAGACACAACTATATTTCCACACAGCAGCACTGCACCACTTTTCTACATTTTACTACTTACCCTGTTTAACTTAAAAGGCATCAGTGTTTTTAATTCATTAAGTCAAAGTGAACAGATAAAACAAAATTGTTTTGGAAAGTGTTGCTGTTTTGGGATTTCTATTTTAGTTTCCATTATTGAAAAACTTTGTCAGTTAACAGACTTTAGTTTTACTGAGTTGGTCTATAAACCCGAATGACCCGTGAAATTGTCAACAAAACAGAATGCAATTACCGTATTTTCCGGACTATAAGTCGCACTTTTTTTCATAGTTTGGCTGGTCCTGCGACTTATAGTCAGGTGCGACTTATTTATCAATTTATTTGACATGAACCGATAAAAATGAACCGAGAGAAATGAACCAAGAGAAATGAACCAATAGAAAACATTACCGTCTACAGCCACGAGAGGCGCTCTATGCTGCTCAGTGCTCCTGTAGCCTACCACTGAAAACTGTTAACTGAAATATTAACTTAAAGACAACTGAGAAAGACTGAATGCAAACAAAATGCCACCAAAAAGAAAATCCTATTCTGCAGATTACAAACTGCAGATAGTAAAATATGCAGCCGAAAACGGTAATCGAGCAGCAGAAAGAAAGTTTGGAGTGAGTGCTATGCTAATATGTAGCTAACTGTTAATGTGTTACGTTAATATACATATTCAGCCTGTTATTCTGTGTACTATTGTGTACCATTAGCTGAATAACTTGCCTTGCCAGATTACCAATATCTGTTCTTGGTCTTGGATTTTAAATAAATGAAGCACAACACTCGAGGTATGCAAAGCGCTAACTCAATTGCTAAAAATGTTAGCTAGCACAAATGCTAGCTAGCACAAACAAAATGCCCTGTTCACAAAACGACAGCAACTCTAGTATTAACCTCTAGCAGAAATATAATCAGTAAAACAATGAATGAGGTGTGGTGCACAGTTAATGTGTTGACAATGTTTAAGAAATAATAAATACGTAACTTTTGAGAAAATGCCAGGAGAGAGATGTAAATAGACGGTAATGTTTTCTCTTGGTTCTAAATGAATGCGACTTATAGTCGGTCTGCGACTTATATATGTTTTTCCTCGTCATGATGTATTTTTGGACTGATCGACTTATACTCAGGTGCGACTTATAGTCCGAAAAATACGGTATGTGGAATTTTGAAATGTCAATATTTTATTCAGAATACAACATAGATGACATATCAAATGTTTAAACTGAGAAAATGTATTATTTTAACTGAAAAATAAGTGATTTTAAATTTTATGGCATCAACACATCTCATAAAAGTTGGGACAAGGCCATATTTACCTCTTCTTTTTATAACAGTCTGTAAACGTCTGGGACTGAGGAGACAAGTGCTCAAGTTTAGGAATGTTGTCCCATTCTTGTCTGATACAGACTTCTAGTTGTTCAACTGTCTTAGGTCTTCTTTGTCACATCTTCTTCTTTATGATGCTCCAAATGTTTTCTTTGGGTGAAAGATCTGAACATGTCAAAACCAGATCCTTCTTCTACGCAGCCATGATGTTGTAACTGATGCAGGATGTGGTCATTGTCATGTTGGAAAATACAAGGTCTTTCCTGAAAGTCGATTGTGTTCACCAACAATGTTTTCTGGAAGTACCGTATTTTTCGGACCATAAGACGCACCCGACCATAAGACGCACCTGGTTTTTAGAGGAGAAAAATAGGAAAAAAAATGTTCTGAACCAAATAGTGTAATAAAATATTTAATAAAGTATAACAGAATAATATTTGAATTATATGACTGGAGTGAAGGGCATGCGCACTGCTGTGTACTGTAACACCGCCTACTACATGCTATCCTCCAATAGCACGGCGGTGACACAGTCAGCACAGCAGCGTCCTCGGCTTCGTATGGAAGGTGAGGAGGACCGCTGCCGCTCTGCCACTACGGTAAGGCAAGGCGACACGGGTGGGGGGCCCGCTGCCACTCTGCCAGTATCTCAGTGGACTACTGAGAAGCCTGGACACGGGGCGGGGGAGGGATGATGCAGTTTCCAGGGACACGGAAGGTCCGGGGGACCCGCTCCTCCCTCACCCGCTGCCGCTCTGCAACTCGTCTTATGGTCTTCTATTCGGACCATAAGGCGCAGGCACTTTTCCTCCCACTATTTGGTGAAGAAAAAGTGCGTCTTATAGTCCGAAAAATACGGTATTCCTGACCCATGTTGTGATTTCCATTACAGTAACATTCCTGTTTGTGATGCAGTGTCGTCTAAGGGCCCAAAGATCAGGGGCTCCAGTCTGGTTTTCTGTCCTTGACCCTTACGCACAGAGATTGTTCCAGATTCTCTGAATCTTTGGATGATATTATGAACTGTATATGATAATAACTTCAAACTCTGCCATTTTCTCTGAGAAACTTCGTTCTGATATTATGCCACTAATCTTGCAGCATTGGCTACATACAAAGCATGTTGCCAATTGAACTCCAGCTGTTCCTTATATGTACATTTAACTTTACGGCCTCTTATTGCACCTGTCCCAACTTTTTTATAATGTGTAGTTCTCATGAAATCCAAAATGAGCCAATATCTGGCATTACATTTCAAAATGTCTCACTTTCAACATTTGAAATGTTATCTATGTTGTATTATGAATAAAATATTGATATTTGAAACTTCCACATCATTGCATTCTGTTTTTATTCCCAATTTGTGCAGTGTCCCAAACCTTTTGGATTTGGGTTTGTACACAACAAATGACAGACATTACATTACACACCTCTTTTGGTGAAAGAAACAGCTTATAACTGAGCAGTACAGAACTCAAGCAGAACACTAGACACAAGTATTGGGTAACACAGATCTACAGTATGACTGATTGTGAATGTGCAGGGGTTTACGTACAGCTGGAGATGCCGGTGTACATCTCAGTAAAGCGTGGGTCTCTCTCCTGGGAAAAGAGCCCCTCAGACTTGTCGATGCTCTTCCCAACCTCATGGACTCCACTGCTGACACTGGCCACCGGAACCTGAGTGCGACCGGTGTAGGTGGTTAGGCAATCTCATCAGAATGCTTCACACTGCAGTAACACAGATGCTTCAGAGAAGTCTAATCTATCCACTTTCAAAAACGTGTAACTTTCACATAGGTTGAGGTTTTTGCCAGTGATTTTAAATACATGCAAGATGCATTTAATGTGAAGGCCTTTTGATAAAGAGTGTGGCAGATGCAACAAAAAAATGAGAAGCAGATAGAAAGCTCAGTGACAGGAGGATAAAGGCAGTTTGAGCTGCAGCAGCTGAATCAGGAGCAAAAGCCAACAAACACACATTACTAAATACAACACATGTTTCATGGGTGCTCCAAATGTAGAAATGTCTACTTCTGGTCTTTGTTTTTCTAGGACACGAGCAGTGTGAAGGTAAAAGAGGGGTGCAGTGAGATGCTCTTGAAGCAGTACCTGGGACAGGTCGTATGCACTGAGTCCATCTCTCTGGTGCACCTCCAGCTCCGCCTGTTGTTGCTGCTGAAGCTGCCTTGAAAACAGAACACAGAAAACCTTTTAAAAGCTTTATTTTGAAAGATGGATTTAAAGTAATGGTGATTTGAGTGGGTGCCATGTGTTTGTATGGAGTTGGTCTGAACAATAACGAGCACCTGACTTTGAACATATACATATACATATTGTGTTCATAAGTTACCCTGGCAGAATTTGTGATTTTGTTTGGCCATTTTTCAGCGAATATGAATGATAACACAAAAACCTTTTTTTCACTCATAGTGGTCGGGTGAAGCCATTTATTGTCAAACAATTATGTTTACTCTTTTTAAAATCATAATGACAACAAACTACCCAAACGACCCTGATCATAAGTTTACATACACTGGTGATTTTGGCCTGAGAACATAAACACAAGTGACAGAAACAGGTTTAAATGGCTACTAAAGATAACCATCCTCACGTGTGATCTGTTTGTAATCAGTGTGTTTATAAAAGGTCAGTGAGTTTCTGGGCTCCTGACAGACCCTTGCATCTTTTATCCAGTGTTGCACTGATGTTTTTGTATCCTGAGTCACGGAAAAGCAGAGTAATTGCCAAAGGATCTGCGGGAAAAAGTTATTAAACTGTATAAAACAGGAAAGGGATAAAGATATCCAAGCTATCCAAGGAATTCCATAGTCATATGGACAAAGGGTTTTAAGGTTATCTGTGTGAGTTCAGAGACAACTTCTGTGTCCCACCATAAAAGGAATGACAAGTGATGTGCTGTATTGCTCTTGATGTCTCTGCTTGAGTGTGGCTGAACTCAGATATCTGAAAAAAACCTGATATGAACCAGATCTGGATCAGATGCCTGGCTAAATTTTTGGTCTATCTGCAGGACAACAATGTGTGAGCTACAAAGGTACAGGAAACTTGGTCAGCCTGTTATCAGAAAATACTGGAGGAAAAGTTGCACTCATCAGCCCAGAAGCTGCGCATGGGACGTACTTGGACGTTCCAACATGACAAAAATCCAAAACACAAGTTGACCTGTCATTGTCTACAGCAGCAGAAAGAGAAGGTTCTGGATCTCAATCTCTTGCAGACAATATCATTGAGCCACTCTGGAGAGATCTCAACGTGCAGTTCATGAAAGACAGACCAAGAATTTACAGGAACTGGAGGCTTTTTACCAAAAAGAATGGACAGCTTTACCATCTGAGAAAATAAAGAGCCTCATCAACTTTTGATCAGGGTCATTTGGGTAGTTTCTGTTGTCATTATGATTTAAAAAGAATAAACACAGTTGTTTGACAATAGATGGCTATGGTAGACAAACTTAGTCTGTTGCAGAGATTCACTGTCTCCTGGAGGTTTGGCACAGTCATTTTATAAATGCACAGCCATGAGTTACATAAACAAATAATATATAAACTGGCCAACGTCAGGGTCAACAGACGTGGTTTGTTTATCTCCATATTTTGCTATCTCTTCATGTCAGGCTGGTTGTCATGGAAACATGTGACAGGGGTTTTTGGGGTCAGTGACTAATGACAGCACTGACATTAAGCGTGGCGTTTGGGGTACAGTCTCTTGACAGGTAGGCAGATGTGACGCCTGCTCCCTAGAGGAGGTACTTCCTCCTGCTATAAGAGTCACCACCTCAGTCGAAAACCTCTTCTCGCTCCCAGAAGCTTACTCTCAGGCGGTGTGGTTTACAGGTTAACTTCACTGCTCATGGGGCGAGCAAACCACTCGACCACCGAACACTACCATATACATTTACATTTACATGTATTCATTTAGCAGACGCCTTTATCTAAAGTGACTTACATTAAGCTTCCATTCACCAGTGTCACAGCTGGAACAACACTGGAGGCAGGGGGGGTTAAGTGTCTTGCCCAAGGACACAAAGTACACTTGTGAACACAAACCAAACTAACTGAAAAATGATACAATGTGATCTCCGTGAGCACCGTGGTGCGCTCAAGGCTGCACCACGGTGCGCACCAACATGTGTGAAAACAGTGGACCAAAAAAAAAATCACATCAATCAAATTCTGCCAGGGTATGTAATAGGGATGTCACAATTCTCAATATAATATTGAACCGTTCAATACGACATCCACGGTTCAATACGCACTTGTGAATTGCGGTTTAACGTTTAAATAATTTAAATGTGTCTTATTTCTCTCCGAATTTACTGTTTGCGTGTGCCTGGTCTACGAGCTGAGAGGAGAGAGAGAGAGAAACTCCTCCCCACGAGTAAATATTTAGGGGGCGCTGAACCATTAGCCTATACCAATCCACACTTTAACATGGCGAGCGGCGGTGAAGTGAGGCTACAGTACGAGGAAGCCCCGGCGTCTTTCAAATCCGTAGTGTGGAGACATTTCGGTTTTGCCGTCGACTATAACGTCGAGGAAGAAAAACGGTAAACAAAAATGACTGTCTGCAAGCATTGTTTTACGTGTAGCCTACTCAAAGCGGTAACACTTCCAACATGAGTGCACATCTGCGGCGCCATCACCCAGCAATATCACTGTCTGAAGGCAGGATAGCAGAGCAGGTAATGAAGTCCTCCAAAACAACAGTCCTCGCTGAATCCTTACAGCATACATACCCAACTGGTTCCGAGAGACACATAAAAATAACAAAGGCAGTGGGGGTGTTTATTGCGAAAGATTTGCAGCCGTTTTCAGTGATTGGAGGCGGGCTTTTGTCATCTTATAAAAACTCTCGATCCGCGTTACAGACTACCTTCTCGCACTTTTTCAGCACCGAGATAATTCCCGACCTCTATGAAAAGGCGTGCAACAGTATTGTGCAATTGGCTAAAGCACAGAGCCTTGCTCTGACGCGGCAACCATGAGTTACCTCACTGTAACTGTTCACTACATGTCGGATTGGGAAATGAAAAGCGCTGTACTCCAAAGCGCGTCCCTGTATGAAGGTCATACAAGCGCTCATTTGGCAGAAGAGTTGACAAAGCGCAGTAATATACGTGGAAGTTGAGGAGGCCAAATATGTTACTCCCAGTCACCACAGATAACGCTCCGAATATTGTGAATGCTGTCCATGAAGCTGATGGGCTGGGGCCACAGATAAGTTGTTTGCGCGCGTTGTAAACCTAGCAGCCAAGAAAGCAGTGTCAATCAACACAGTGTCCCGCCTCCTGGGAGGGTTAGGAAAATAGTAACTTTTTCACAAAAGCACCAAAGCCCACCATGTTTTGACTGTGAAGCAGGAGATGTTAAACTTGCCCAGACACAAGTTAATTCATGATGTCACAACTCGGTGGAATACAGTACATGACATGTTGGAAAGATACACAGAACAGCAGCCCGCCATCTATTCTGCCTTACTGGACAAAGATCTGAAGCTGTCTGTCAAGAACATAACCACGTTGAATGACAGTGAACAGAAACTTGCAGAAGAACTGATTCAGGTCCTCACACCACTGAAAACAGTGACAACTCTCATGAGCAGTGAAACAACCCCCACTATATCAATGATCCTTCCTCTGAAAGAGATGATACTCAAATCCATGTCACCAGGAGACCAGGACAGTGCGACAGTCAAAGAAGCCAAAGCAGCCATTATAAATGACCTGGCAAAGAGGTACACTGACCCCAATCTTCATGATTACCTCCAAATTGCCACAGCCCTTGAGCCCAGGTTTAAATCCCTGCCATACCTTGATGAAGACTCTCGCGATAAGCTCTACAGGAATATCATCCATGAAATTCTGGAGCATGAACAGCAGGTACTATTTGATTTGTTTTTGTTTTTTATCTTTTGTTATTTTGATTGTTTTATCTATTTAGATGTTTCTTATAATATGTGTCCTTTTCACTGATCAAAATAATTTCACATTTGTCATGTGTTACACTGTGGTTGTGGTTCTGAGTTGTGTGTGCTTATATGTGTAATAATTATACTAAAAGATCATTCTCTTTGATGCAAAGGGTCTAGTGGAGAATCCTGTGCCCTCCACAGGTGAAGACAATCCATCCTCTCCCCCTCCCAAGAAGAAGACAGCAATGTCAGAGGTATTAGGGAGCTTTTCAAAACTGAGGAAAAGCAGGGTAAGCCATTTCCCAGATCATTGAGGAGGAAGTCAACACATACAAGTTAGCAGACAGTATTCATGTGGATGCTGATCCATTCATATGGTGGAAAACAAATCAGTGTAAGTTCCCCCATGTAGCAAAAGCTGCACAACAACACCTCTGTGTCCCAGGAACCTCTGTTGCGAGTGAGAGAATTTTCTCCACTGCCGGGGACATTGTAAGTGCAAAACGCTCTCGCCTTGCTGCAGAGAATGTTGACAGACTTTTTACAGAAGAACCTCAAAATCCAAGAATAGATAGCTGACCTAAGTCAAATTGCACTTTACATTCTGAATGAAGGATAGTGTACTGGAGTACTGTTAAGGTTAATTAAGATGGTTTATGTTTACTGAAGTACAAGTATGTTTATTTGAAATGGTCAATTTATGTTTACTAACTTGACATGTATGTTTATTTTCAAAATTTGGGAATTTATGTGTTCCCCAGTTTGTACCATAGATTGTATAATTATGGATGATATCTGCCCATTGGTCCCCTATTCACCAATATTGTCATTACGAATGGGCAATAAAATGGCCGTTACATCCGGGCTTTTCGGGTTTTACTCCATAGTAAAACAATAGTTTTTAGTTAGCATAAACCAACGTAATTTTCAAAAAATTCACCCCCCCAGAGTTGTCACGTAGTAAAAACTTAGCTCTAGAGACCGGAGCCATCTTTTGTACCAGGCTGTAAACATGATTTTTACTCTTGTAAAATCGCCATTGGGTTTCTCCTTATATTTCCGCTTTTGGAGCCTGCCCTCTGGTGGACGGAGGTATATCGCTGTATTTCGCTGTAAAATCACCGTATGGCGGCGCCCTCACACGATGACCATTTAAGAGGTACCATGGGAGAGGCTTGGTTTGTACATGGGCTACAAGCAGCTGTGTGATGTTTTAAAATAAAATTAAAAAGATATATATTATACAATACACTAGGAACTAGTGGGCTTTTCTTTGCTATTAAGTAAAATAAAGGAGTATTGCAATAAAAAAAAAAGTTTTCTTCTTAACCTTTTACTGTTCTTATTGCCTAAGCATAGAATAACAGAAATACACTCTTATGTGTGTCAAGCCATCAGAACCGAACCGAACCGAAAACCGTGGTTTAAAAACCGAGGTATGTATTGAACCGTGGGCTAACCGTATTGTTGCATCCCTAGTATGTAAACTACACAACTGTATAAACTTTAAACTACTAAAGCTAGATTCTTCTGATATTGTGTTCTCTGTAAGCTCTTCAGTTATTACAGGAACCTCACCTTCTTTCACAGTAGATTTCATTACAGTATTAACACTTTGGAAACATTTTGTTCTTTTCTGAGGCAATAAAACCTTAATATAAATATTTAGATTTGATATTAATAGAAACAAAAAAAACATAAACAGATCTAGACTTTTTTTGAACTAGTATAGCCTTTTAAATGCTCTATCCTTCACTAAAATGATTGCACAAGTAAAACTCTACAACTTTTCCTAAAGGTCCAAAGTGGAATTGACAAAAACAGAAATAACCTTGTGTCTACTAAAAAACATTAGTATAGAATCACACTGAACACTTATTATCATTTAGTCTATATAGGTCTCTGTTGCTTCAGCTGTGTGATGGGGACAATTACCTCAGGGCTTACACTTTCCTTGCCTTTACTTTACTGTAGACACTTTTAACTTAAATAAATTCTGTTTTATGTAAAACATGATAGTTTTTCCCATGTCCAGACTGCTGCGGCATGGCTTCACTTTCATTTACTCTGCAGTGGCTTCTCACAGATGGCCACAAAAGGATTGTCAGTTTGACACATTCCAAGTGTATCTGTGTATGAACATAACCAAGCTCGCAACATTTGTGCTGTTTAGGCCTGGGAGATGCTGGTGTGTGAATGAACCTACTTGACGTTGGTGTTGGTGCAGATGATGTACTCGATCTCGTCAGAGTAGGGGTTCTGGAAGGTGAAGCTGCTTGTGCGGATCAACATCCACTCTCTGTTCTTCATCCGGAAACGATACATCACCGACAGAACCTGGCCCTTTAGCTTCACCACCTGCACACATCATGCTCAGGACATTAGCCATGGCCTGCATTGTTAAAGGTTTATATGTTCAGAGCACTATAGTGCTGTATACAAATGTTGTACCCAAAAGAATGTCAGAGAATCATCTCTGTTTCATCACAAAACAAGTATATTAATGTCTTATCTAGGGCTGGGACTCGATTAAAAAAATGTATCTAATTAATTAGAGGCTTTGTAATTAATCAATCGAAATTAATTGCATTTTAATTGCATATAAATATTTGACCTGAGAACAGTGAGAAGTCATTTTTCACATGGATTTTTAGTATACCATTGAATAATGACTGAATACATAAGCTTAATCAACACAATATTGTTTATTTATTTCAGTCCAGCAGACCAGTGCAATGTTTGCCATTAAGTGTAGCAGTGTAGTTACCCTGGTCCTTGTACCTTTACTCGGAGTCGGGCTAACGTCCACGCTAACTCCTATGTGCTGCGGTGATACGCAAATCCCTTGTTGCATAGCTTGCACACAACCATGCTCTTGTCGAAGCTTCCATCCTTTTGTTTTTTTAAAACAAAATTTCCCATCCACGGGGCCAAGCAAAGCTTCTTCGTCATGTTGACTGTGGTTGGAAGTTAAGAACGCTAGTTGGTGCTCCAGTATAATCGGTCCGTCGAAACTCATTCAAAAATAAAAACGTTACACGGTGCAAAAATATGTGTGGTTAAAATGATGTTATTTATTTTTTGCGTAATTAACCCTAATTAACGCGTTTAAGTCCCGGCCCTGTTCTTATCTCTAATGTCTGGGTTATACTGACTTATCGTAACAGTGAACAGTTGTGTATCACTCTTCAATACGAGGCTATTCATTTTAAAAGGTCCATTCATTCATTGTCCACCACTTGGTCCAATTAGGGGTACTGGAGCCTATCCCAGCAACTTTTGGCCTTAGGCGGGGTACACCCGGGACAATAGACAGTTAATCACAGGGCATACACTTAGAGACAGACACTGACAGACAATTATTCACTCTCACATTCATTCAATAGGGACACTTTACAGTTAACCTATACATGAATGTCTTTGGGCGGTGGGAGGAAACCGGAGTACTTGGAGAGAACCCATGGTAACACGGGGAGGACACCCAGACTCCTCAGAGAGACGACAGTTTGCCGTATGCATCGAGCTTAGATGGAGCTGGAGGATGTTGGTACCTGTTGAAAGCTTTCTTTGAGGTGGCTCTGGTCCTCGGGGTGACAAAACTCCAGTATGTCTTTGCCCAGTAAGTCCTGCAGAAACAAACGGGGGCAACTCAGAATGACATGTTTGTGCTTTAGGAAAGAAACCAGAGGGGTAGACAGAAAACTGTGGGTAGACAGAATACATGTGTATGAATGAGAGGGATCCAAGTGGAATAGTGAGGTTACAGGGAGAAGAGGTAAAGAAGGTGCAGGCGTTAAAAAACTTAAGCTCAACTTTTTTAAAGCAATGGGGAGTGTGGAAAAGAGGTGAAGAAGCGTGTGCAGCAGGTTGGAATGGGTGGAGAAAAGAGGCAGGTGTGTTGTGTGATAAAAGAGTTTAAGCAAGAATGAAAGGAAAGCTTTACAGTCTAACGGTGGTGTTGTATGGTTTGAATACAGTGACTTTGAAGAAAAGACAGGAGTAAGCGTTGGAGGGAGCAGACCTGAAGATGTTGAGGTTCTCTTTGGGACTGACAAGGATGTACAGGATTAGGAATGAAGGGGTGCAGTGGCTCAGGTGGTAGAGCAGTCGTTGTGTCCTTGGGCAAGACACTTCACTCACCTTGCCTCCGGTGTCTATGGCACTGGAGTATAAATCTGTGAGTTTGTTGGTGGCGAGGTACAAATGGCTGCCACATCTCTTTTTTTCTGCCCCAGGGCAGCAGTGGCTACAGATGTAGCTTACCACCACCAGTGTGCGACTGTGGAGTGAATGAATAATGGCCTGTAAGCGCTTTGAGCCTTAGTCCCTTGGGAAAAAAGCGCAATATAAATCTAATCCATTATTATTATTAGGCCCGAGCCGGTGATGACCGGGAGGGCCTATTGTTTTGCTCGGAATTTTTTTTTTTTTTTATTTTCTTTTAATGATCCTAAATTTGACCCAGTGAACATGCATTAAAAGTCATTTTTATTGGTCCAATTTTTCAAGCTCGGCGAAAAATTTATGTATTTGAAGTCCCGAAAAAAATACAAAAATGACTCAGTGGCGACCCTAGAAAAGTCAAAATACATTGGGCCTATGGAAAGTGAAAGTAACTTTTTCCAACGTAGAAAAATGAAACTTGGTACATCCATAGAACACCTCAGGGCAAACTGAAAAGTCAATGACAGCCACACCCTAAACTCAACAGGAAGTCCGCCATGTGGGGTGAAACGCATGGCCACTAAAATCGCACCTTGCGCAAAAGATGCAAATCATTGTGTTTTAATCTAAATGGCCCCAAATTTGGTGAGTATCATCTAGACACGTGTGCCAACCAAAGTTGTGACTTTGTTGTTGATATCTTATCGGGTATGGGTGTGGCAAGCCTGTAACGAGGTGGCCATTTTTGTGAAAATAAAACATCTCTTAACTCTCAAACGCCTTCTCGGATCGAGTTGAACCCAAAAAGGCGTTTGTGCACATTCATGACCTGAACACAAAGATATGTAAATAAAAGGGTTATCTTTAGAAATGGCTCTCCAGCGCCCCTACAAACTTATAATGGGACCCAAGAATTTAGTTTGTCATAGAGACATGAAATTTGGTACACACATCTCTTATGTCATGACGAGCATAAAAGCCAATGACAACCACCCCCTATCTATAAATGTGTTGCCATAGCAACGTCCCAAATATGTCGAAAAAGTCAATGGGAAGTGAAATTTTTAGTTTGTCGTAGGCAAATAAAACTTGGTACACACATCCAGCATGGGCTTATGAACAAAAAAGCCAAAGGGGACCACACCCTATCACACACGGGAAGGCGGCCATTTTAAATTGAAAATGTGAACTGACTTAAAATACACCTCTTTTTTAAAAGAACACAGAAAATAGCTGCTTCATTCCACAGACACCAAACTTGGGCAAAATGAGCTAAACACATGTATGTAAATGAGACAAGCGTTTTTCTAGACTTTTTTACTCGAGTTATATTTTTTTTTATTATAATTTGTTTTGTTTTTTTTATTAGGCCCGAGCCGGTGATGACCGGGAGGGCCTATTGTTTTTGCTCGGATTTTTTTAATTTTTTTTTTATTTATTTTTTTTTTTAAATTTTCTTTTCCACCTATGATCCTAAATTTGACCCAGTGAACATGAACGAAAAGTCATTTTTTATTGGTCCCAGCCTTCAAGCCTGGCGAAAAATTTATGTATTTGAAGTCCTGAAAAAAATACGAAAAATGACTCAGTGGCGACCCTACAAAATCAAAATACATTGGGCCTATGGAAAGTGAAAGTAACTTTTTCCAACGTAGAAAAATGAAACTTGGTACATCCATAGGACACCTCAGGACAAACAGAAAAGTCAATGACAGTCACACCCTAAACTTAACAGGAAGTCCACCATGTGGGGTGAAACGTATGCGGCCACTAAAATCGCACTTTGCGCAAAAAGATGCAAATCATTGTGTTTTAATCTAAATGGCCCCAAATTTGGTGAGTATCATCTAGACACGTGTGCCAACCAAAGTTGTGACTTTGTTTTGATATCTTATTGGGTATGGGTGTGGCAAGCCTGTAACGAGGTGGCCATTTTTGTAAAAATAAAACGTCTCTTAACTCTCAAACGCCTTCTCGGATCGAGTTGGACCCAAAAAGGCGTTTGTGCACATTCATGACCTGAACACAAAAATATGTAAATAAAAGGGTTATCTTTAGAAATGGCTCTCCAGCGCCCCTACAAACTTATAATGGGACCCAAGAATTTAGTTTGTCATAGAGACATAAAATTTGGTACACACATCTCTTATGTCATGACGAGCATAAAAGCCAATGACAACCACCCCCTATCTATAAATGTGTTGCCATAGCAATGTCCCAAATATTTGGAAAAAGTCAATGGGAAGTGAAAATTTTAGTTTGTCGTAGGCAAATGAAACTTGGTACACACATCCACCATGGGCTTATGAACAAAAAGCCAATGGGGACCACACCCTATCACACACGGGAAGGCGGCCATTCTGAATTGAAAATGTGAACCGACTTAAAATACACCTCTTTTTTAAAAGAACACAGACAATAGCTGCTTCATTCCACAGACACCAAACTTGGGCAAAATGAGCTAAACACATGTATGTAAAATAGACAAGTGTTTTTCTAAACTTTTTGCTCGAGTTATATATTTTATTATAATTCGGTATATATTTTTATTATAATTTTTCTGCAAAATGATCCTCAATTTGACCCAGTAAACGAACAACTAAAAGTCATTTTATTGGTCCCAGACTTCAAGCCGCAAAAATTTATGTATTTGAAGTCCCTGAAAAAAATACAAAAATGACTCAGTGGCGACCCTAGAAAAGTCAAAATACATTGGGCCTATGGAAAGTGAAAGTAACTTTTTTCCAACGTAGTAAAATGAAACTTGGTACATCCATAGGACATCTCAGGACAAACAGAAAAGTCAATGACAGTCACACCCTAAACTCAACAGGAAGTCCGCCATGTGGGGTGAAACACGCGGCCACTAAAATCGCACCCCTTGCGCAAAAAGATGCAAATCCTTGTGTTTTAATCTAAATGGCCCCAAATTTGGTGAGTATCATCTAGACACATGTGCCAACCAAAGTTGTGACTTTGTTGTTGATATCTTATCGGGTATGGGTGTGGCAAGCCTGTAACGAGGTGGCCATTTTTATAAAAATAAAACGTCTCTTAACTCTCAAACGCCTTCTCGGATCGAGTTGGACCCAAAAAGGCGTTTGTGCACATTCATGACCTGAACACAAAAATATGTAAATAAAAGGGTTATCTTTAGAAATGGCTCTCCAGCGCCCCCTACAAACTTATAATGGGACCCAAGAATTTAGTTTGTCATAGAGACATAAAATTTGGTACACACATCTCTTATGTCATGGAGCATAAAAGCCAATGACAACCACCCCTATCTATAAATTTGTTGCCATAGCAACGTCCCAAATATTTGGAAAAAGTCAATGGGAAGTGAAATTTTTAGTTTGTCGTAGGCAAATGAAACTTGGTACACACATCCACCATGGGCTTATGAACAAAAAGCCAATGGGGACCACACCTATCACACACGGAAGGCGGCCATTCTGAATTGAAAATGTGAACCGACTTAAAATACACCTCTTTTTTAAAAGAACACAGACAATAGCTGCTTCATTCCACAGACACCAAACTTGGGCAAAATGAGCTAAACACATGTATGTAAAATAGACAAGCGTTTTTCTAGACTTTTTTGCTCGAGTTATATTTTATTTTATTATAATTTGGTATATATTTTTTTATTATAATTTTTCTGCAAAATGATCCTCAATTTGACCCAGTGAACATGCACGAAAAGTCATTTTTATTGGTCCCGGACTTCAAGCTCGGCGAAAAATGTATGTATCTGAAGTCCCCGTAAAAAAAAATACGAAAAATGACTCCTAGAAAAGTCAAAATACATTGGGCCTATGGAAAGTGAAAGTAACTTTTTTCCAACGTAGAAAAATGACAGAAAAGTCAATGACAGCCACACCCTAAACTCAACAGGAAGTCCGCCATGTGGGGTGAAACACGCGGCCACTAAAATCGCACCCCTTGCGCAAAAAGATGCAAATCATTGTGTTTTAATCTATGCTTTCTGTCCAGTGTACGCGTCGCCAAGTATGTAGTAGACTGCTGGCTTTAGGAAATTGAAGCAGATGTTTGTGTCGTGGGCCGCACCCTTCCGGGGTAAGCTTCTTACAAAACAGTGGCTGTCTGTTCTATCTATTGTTGTAACAGCAGTGGGCTTCTACCCCCTGCGGGTTTGCATGCTCATTCCACCCGTGGCGTGGCTACTTCTTGGGAATGGAGAGTGGATAAAAACTATGCGGCGGCCAGCTGGGCTACGCCACACACCTTTGCCAGATTCTATAGACTGGATGTCACTGCTCCCTCACTGTCCCAACAGTGTTGGGCGTGGGGCCGTTGCTCCGTGTGCATGGGTAGTGTACTTCTTTGGGCTTCGAGTAAGTCTAGCAATATGGAAGTCCCATAGTGAGATTCAGAAACAAATGTTGAAAGAGAACGTAAATTAACCCTGGTTCTCTGATACATGAGTGAGGTATCTCACCAGACCACCCTCTTTGCCTGGAGCGAGGACAATGTGCTTACTTAGACTGACTTAGACTGATGTGACGCGGTGCTCTTATAGCAAGAGAAGGTCCCTCCTCTGGGGAGCAGGCATCACGTCTGACTGCAAAAGACTGGCATAGTGTTATAAGGGCTTCTGGGAGACAGTGTAGAGAGCGTGTCCTATAGTGAGATACCTCACTCATGTATCAGAGAACCGGGGTTAATTTCTTAACCTTACAATTTCATTCACCCTGGCAACACATGGCTAAAATCTGATTGGATAAAAGATACAGCATAAACATACAGTATATTATATCATATACATTGTGTGATAAGTATAAATTTCTAGTACAAGAGTTAACATGCTTATGTCATGTTGACACAAAAAACTTCTGCCAGAGAAGCTAATGAACATGACTGTCTCAATGGAATGTGTGAAGGATATACGGACCTAATCAAAGAACACATCGAGGCCTTTACCTGAGGCTGGTAACCAATGACGTTGATGCAGCGGGGGTCAACAAACGTGATGATGCCGTCAGAGTTGTGGCGTGACAGGAACTCGGTGGGCACTGACAGACCGTTCATGTCCATGGAAACTGGAGAACTGGTCACCTGAGAAACAGCCCACACATCAGAACAACAACACTTGCTTAAGCAAAACAAGATTTTACGGGCATTCCATTAAATTATGGTAAAAACTTTGAAAGATCACTGATAAAATATATTAAGAGAATAACCAAGCAAAGGCTTTTTTAGGCTCTGAATGTATTATTTATTTTGTGACGCTCTCTTTTAAATGTGTTGTTATTTATCGTTTAAAACATACAATATCTGGGTAACAAAACTACTGTATTTGTCAAGAATCAATCTAGTACTATACAAGTTGCCCACAGAAAACACCTAAAAAACCCGATCTATCAAAGAGCCTCCAGGCAGTGTGTGCTTTGTGCTTTCAGATGAATTTGCTTTGCATATGAAAACTATGAACAGGAGATTCAGTGCTTTGTTTGTGCTGTGCCACTGTTTATTTGAGTTATTACACACACAGAACACCCTGGTTATAAAGTGGATTTTTTTTTCTCCTTGTTTTCATCCTGGACCTGTTTTCATCAATTTAATCAAATTAACAAAAAGAAAACACAAAATAAATAAATTCAAAACACTTAATAGATGTCTAATAAAATAAAGATTAAAAGGATTTGTGTGAGATACATTTCTTCCTGTTGTACCTCGTCATCAGATGAGAGCCTTCTCAGATGTTTGGCCTCTGTAAGCCCAGAACATCACACAGTCTTGGGACAACCTCCAGCAGCTGGCCCTAAGGACCTTGGTCCAGGTTTAGCATTGTTCTAAGCCACAAGCAGCATTTGTTGGTTTTTGATCACCCGGACCCCTCTCCAGGCTCGTCTTGCCAAGTTCTGAGGCTGAGGGTCTGTGCAGCAGGGGTGATTTTAGTAGTTTACAACATTGGACTCACGTTTAAGACTATTTTTAGTCTACAGATCTATACTATAATCATATTCTATCCTAAAAGTGTAAATGGCCCATAGCTCAAATTATAATGAATAGTGGATGTTCAGTGGCTCAATGGCAATGTGATCCCATTTAGCTCAATTAATGAGCTAAATAATATCTACTCCATTTCAAACCCAGGCTAAAAAGTCACCTACAGTCTGTGAATTACATGGTGTACCACAAGTTCTGAACAAATTTCAGCATGGTCATTTCACTTATTTGAGTAATGTTAAGCTACAATATTGATCCTTAACTCCCACTAATGTGCAACGGGTTTCATTTGCTCCAAGCATCATGGTTTAGTCGACCTGTTATAGAATCTCTGTCGACTCTATTTGCCTCGAAGGCTCAGCTTGGCACAGATCAGTGTCAGGTATCGTTACAGAATGAAGCAGTAAAGCAGCTCATACGCCACTAGTCACGTGACCAGACCACGCTTTGGCACAGTTTACTGTTTTGTCTGCCTCTGCCTCTCCAACATGTCCTCTCCACTCACGGCTCTCAGTGGAGACCACAGCAACAGACACATACAGAGATCTTGTGGAGCAGGACCGCACACACATTTTTATTTTATTTTATTTTCCATCCGTTGTCCCAATATTCTCACACCATTCACCAGAGCAACACTCACACACATTCACACACCAGTGCTGTGCCACTGGAGGCAAGGAGGGTTAATGGTCTTGCCCAAGAACACAACGACAGTATGAACAATGGGTAGAGCCTAACCCTAACCGCCTACCTTCTGGTTGAAGGACAACCCCTCTACCACTGAGCCACTGTGCCGAGGTGATTTCAGCTGTTTGCCTTGCTTTGCTGTTGTTCAGAAAGAAGCTTGTTGTTAGCAGTGAGCTAAAGTGTAGTTTGCAGTGGAGCTGAGTCTGAGTGCTTTTAACAATTATGCATCTTTTAGTCTTTTACTGAACGGCCTAGAGAGCAGCGTAAGTGACGTTTGAGCAGCTCCTTGAGTGCTAGTTAACTCTGAGCTACCCCTCATATGACGATGTTTAATAACTTTAGCAGGATTAAAGATGCATAACGGAGGTTTGAGAAATTTCTAGACACGAGCGACACTTCAGGTTGTTAGTGGCAGCCTGCTTACTCGTTCTCATCGGGCAAGCTCGTACAAGCACGTCAACAACCAGCAGAGACTGCAGCACACAGATGCACAATGTTTACGGAGGTAAGAAAAGAACAAATCTGCAAATTTATTGTTACAGAAAAACATTATATTTACTTATCAGTAATGACCCTTGTAAAGTAAAAATATTGAACAAGCTCAAATACTCCTTGTTCAAAATGTCTTATGAATGATTTATGGGTGGCATTTTCTTACTACGTACACGGCATAATCATAACATAAACAAGTCCTGGTCTGGTCTTGGTCTGGTCCTGGTCTGGTCCTGGCCTTGGTCTGGTCCTGGTCTGGTCCTGGTCCTGGTCCTGGTCTGGTCCTGGTCTTGGTCTGGTCTTGGTCTGGTCTTGGTCTGGTCTTGGTCCTGGTCTGGTCCTGGTCTTGGTCTTGGTCTGGTCCTGGTCTGGTCTTGGTCCTGGTCTGGTCCTGGTCCTGGTCTGGTCTTGGTCCTGGTCTGGTCCTGGTCTGGTCCTGGTCCTGGTCTGGTCTTGGTCCTGGTCTGGTCCTGGTCTGGTCCTGATCTGGTTCTGGTCCTGGTCTGGTCCTGGTCTGGTCCTGGTCCTGGTCTTGGTCTGGTCCTGGTCTGGTCCTGGTCTGGTCTGGTCCTGGCCTTGGTCTGGTCCTGGTCTGGTCCTGGTCTGGTCTGGTCCTGGTCCTGGTCTTGGTCTGGTCTTGGTCCTGGTCTTGGTCTGGTCCTGGTCCTGGTCTGGTCTTGGTCCTGGTCTTGGTCCTGGTCTGGTCCTGATCTGGTTCTGGTCTGGTCCTGGCCTTGGTCTGGTCCTAGTGCTGTCCTGTCTGTCAAATACAATACAATAATGCCAGGAAGATTACAAAGAAGAAAATGACAAGTAATGACAAAAATAAATAAAACCGAGAAAAAATAAATTAAAAAAATAAAAAGATTTGGATACAGCTGAACGTCTCGGGTTACTTGACTGTAACCCTGTTCCCTTAAAAAGCGGGAACGAGATGCTGCGTAGCATTACGCTATGGGGAACATTCTTTGTGTGACCGGTTGTGAAGCACGTGTGTCAAACACGCCAAGAATTGGCTTATAATTCCTCGGTTGGTGACGCAGCTCATCAGCGGCAGCTGTGTGATTGCGCGCACCTGAACAGAGGGTATAAGAAGCGTCTTCAGGTCAACTTTGTCTGAAGAGCGCCCGGACACGCCCAGTGCGGCATTGCAGCGCAGCATCTCGTTCCCGCTTTTTAAGGGAACAGGGTTAAAGTCAAGTAACCCGAGACGTTCCCTGTCAAAAGCTACACTCGATGCTGCGTAGCATTACGCTATGGGGAACGAGAATACCAACGCCGCCGCACTGTAAGTGTCTGGACCCCTCGGGTTGTGAAGTGTGCACAAACACAAAAGAGGTCTCAAACACAATTTTGGGATGATGACTCAAGGACATGCGAGCCCGGAGTAGCATGAACATCCAAGCCATAGAATCTGATGAATGTGTGCGGGGAGGATCAGCCTGCCGCATCACAAACTTGCTGCAGCGGGGCACCTTTTGCTAAAGCTGTTGAAGCTGCAACCCCTCTAGTAGAATGAGCCCTCACACCTATGGGCGAAGTTTGACCACGCACGTCATAGGCCAGGGCAATGGCATCCCTCACCCAACGTGATATAGTTTGTCTGGTAGCTGCAACCCCCAGCTTGCAGCCCCGTATATAAACAGCTGTTCGGACTTACGCCACTGGCTAGTGCGGTGGACATAAGTCTGGAGGGCACGTACTGGACACAGTAAGTGAAGTCTCTCCTGCTCCGGTGTTGTAAATGGCGGAGGACAGAAGGCTTCAAGAACGACCGGATTTAAGGTCGAGAATGGAACTTTTGGAAGATAGTTAGGGTGAGGATGCAAAATGGCTTGGACCAGCCCAGGAGCAAAGTCTAGGCAGGAGGGCGAAACTGACAGAGCCTGCAAATCTCCAACCCTCTTGAGAGTGGTAATGGCCACCAGAAGAACCATCTTTAGAGTCAGAAACTTGACAGACGCTGACTCCAGTGGTTCAAAAGGAGTGCTTGCTAAGCCCTCCAGCACTATAGCTAGGTCCCAGGAAGGAACTCTAGCTCTAGTTTGGGGTCTCAACCGCTTGGCACCTCGAATGAAGCGGGCAACTAGAGGATGTCTCTCTATCGAGACCCCGTCAATCAGGGCGTGGCAAGCCGAAATGGCGGCCACAAAACCCTGAGTGTGCTAGGATTAGTGCCCGAGGACAGTTTGTCCTGCAGAAACTCCAGCACTGAAACAATCTGGCAGTGGACTGGGTCTGTATGATGTGTAGCACACCAGGCATCAAAGACACGCCATCTGCAGGCATAGGCTCTCCTAGTAGAGGGAGACCTAGCACTCAAAATAGTCTCTACAACAGGGGCTGGGAGCCCGACGTCTCTTAAGTGGTCCCCTTCAGGGGCCAGACGTAAAGGTTCCAGAACTCGGGCCGGGGATGAAACACTGTCACCCGTGCCTGAGAAAGGAGATCCCTCCTGGTCGGAATTGCCTATGGCGAGCCGTCGAGGAGAGATATTAGGTCTGAGAACCACACTCTGGTTGGCCAACGGGGCGCTACTAGTAAGAGGCGCGACCCCCGTTGACGGACCTTCGCCAGGACTCCCGGGAGCAGAGTCACCGGGGGAAATGCATAAAGGCGCAGTCTGGGCCACACATGGGCCATTGTGTCCAGACCCAGGGGAGCTGGAGGAGTCAGAGAGAAGTAGAGGGGACATTTTGCTGTCTGCTGTGAAGCAAAGAGGTCCACCTCTGCTTCGTAAAATCTTTCCCAGATTTGGCTCACTACCTCGGGTGGAGTTTCCACTCCCATGTGTCACAGCCTGTCTGGACAATAAATCTGCTCCCACATTCATGCGCCCGGGGATATAAATCGCCCTGAGGGACAGGAACTTGTCCTGAGCCCAAAGCAGCACCTACTGCGCCAGCTTGTTCAAGCGGCACAAACGCAGTCCGCCCTGACGATTTATGTAAGAGACCACCGCTGTGCTGTCTACTTGTACTAGGACATGGTAGCCCCTTAGCTGCTGGAGGAAGTATTTCAGGGCCAGAAATACAGCCTTCATCTCGAGGCAATTGATGTACCATGCGAGAAGATGGCCTTTCCATATCCCTTGGGCTGGACGGCCATCTAAGACCGCGCCCCAGCCCGTGAGGGATGCATCTGTCGTTAGCATCATGCGACGACAACATGGACCTAGGGTGGGACCCAAAGTAAAAAACTGGGGTCTGAACCACATAGGCTTTGAGCCACAGCTGAAACGGTCTTATGTGCAGAAGGCCAAAAGGAATTACCATGGATGCAGATGCCATGAGACCCAATATTCTTTGAAAGAAGTGCACAGTCACTTCCTGGCCTAGCCTGATAGCTTTTAGGGTAATTAGAATGGACCCGACACGTGCAGGAGACAGATGTGCCTGCATCTTGGTTGAGTCCCAAACAACCCCTAGATATGTTGTCCTCTGGGCGGCCGAGAGAACTCTTCTCGGCGTTGAGTCTCAAGCCTAGAGAGTCGAGATGAGCTAGGACGACATACCGATGTCGAAGCACTAGCTCCTGAGACTGAGCTAATATCAGCCAGTCGTCTATGTAATTCAAAATGCGGATGCCCTGGAGTCGCAAAGGAGCCAAGGCTGCATCCATGCATTTTGTATATGTACGGGGTGACATTTTGTATATGTACAGGATTTATATGTGAAAATACCAAGCCTCTCCATGGTACCTCTTAAATGGTCGGTGGTAAGGGCACCGCCATACGGTGATTTTACAGCAAAATACAGCGATATACCTCCGTCCACCAGAGGGCAGGCTCCAAAAGCGGAAATATAAGGAGAAACCCAATGGCGACTTTACAAGAGTAAAACTCATGTTTACAGCCTGGTACAAAAGATGGCTCCGGTCTCTAGAGCTAAGTTTTTACTACGTGACAACTCTGGGGGTGAATTTTTGAAAATTACGTTGGTTTATGCTATCTAAAAACTATTGTTTTACTATGGAGTAAAACCCGAAAAGCCCGGATGTAACGGCCATTTTATTGCCCATTCGTAATGACAATATTGGTGAATAGGGGACCAATGGGCGGATATCATCCATAATTATACAATCTATGGAAAATACGCGTCCTTTTGATCGATGGTGACAAACCAGTCGCTTAATTGGATCTGGGACACAATCATTTTTATTGTGAGCATTTTGAATTTTAATGCTTTGAGGTAGCGGTTTAACCCGCGAAAGTCTAAAATCGGGCGCAGCCCCCCATCTTTTTTCGGAACAAGAAAATACGGGATGTAAAACCCGGATTGTCTGTCTGGTGGGGGAACACGTTCTATGGCCCCTTTGTCCAGCAGAACCTGCAGTTCCTGTGTCAATACATGGCTCGCCCGGTTTCACGGAAGTGGAGACCACGTCGTTGAAACGCGGAGGACGATTGGCGAACTGAAGTCTGTAGCCTTTGGCCACAGTCCTTATTACCCATGGGGAGATATTTGGCAGTAGCATCCATGCTGCCAGTTTCTCCGAAAATATTACGTTAACTAATAAGGATGTTAAAAAGCACTGGAGAAAGAAAGCCAGACCGGAGCTCCAGACCCAGAATCGCTGGAAGCAGCGGGGGGCACCTGCTGAGTCTGATACTTTTGTATCTTTACAAATACAAAATTACAAATTAAGCGCTGAACTAAGCCTATCTTTCTTTGAGTTGTCAAATAACATCACGTGTGTTTTTGCTTAAATAAACCACAACTGACGGTTTACTTGGGTGACATTAAATAGCATTAGTGTTTCCTGAGCGTGTCATATAAGCAGCCCCTGATAAAAGACAAAAGAAAGAGATTCCAAAATCATCTGAAGGCTCGCACTGCACATGGTCCTTAAAGTATATAAAATACTAAACTATTGTTGCGGAAGAGTGTAACATGGAATATTTTCAAAGCGCCATTGTTCTAAATAAGGGTTTTGCTGCTCAGCTCGGGGCTAACTTTAAACTTGCGTATATTTACAACACCCTCTGACCTGACGTGGGATTTCAGCGTACCTTCTGACCTGACGTGGGATTTCAGCGTACCTTCTGACCAGACGTGGGATTTCAGCGTACCCTCTGACCTGACATGGGATTTCAGCGTACCTTCTGACCTGACGTGGGATTTCAGCGTACCTTCTGACCAGACGTGGGATTTCAGCGTACCCTCTGACCTGACATGGGATTTCAGCGTACCCTCTGACCTGACGTGGGATTTCAGCGTACCTTCTGACCTGACGTGGGATTTCAGCGTACCTTCTGACCTGACGTGGGATTTCAGCGTACCTTCTGACCTGACGTGGGATTTCAGCGTACCTTCTGACCAGACGTGGTCAGCGTACCGTACGCCCACGTGACACCACTACAAAATTACGGAATGTAATCACTTTATAGTGCACTATATAGTGATTAGTGTGTTGATTCAGACACAGCCAGACTGGATGTTAAATGCAATCAACATGCAATCATTCATAAATAAAAACAAGCACTGTGGTGTGTTATAAATTGCCTGATATCAGCAGCAGAACATAGTGTTTCCAGTGCCATTACGCTGTGGACTCTTTTACCCACCTACTTCAATGGTGCATTAAAAATGTAGCTCATGTAGATGTAGCTCTGAATGGAATGTCATTGTTTTGACTGAAAACACTGTCTTTAATGTTTACCTGTATGAATGTAGCTGTTGCATTAATGGCTGTGAGACGTAAACTTGAAAGTGCATGAACACACCTGCAGTCGTCCAATGGCCACCAGGCAGTATTTTCCGCCTGCCCAGCCTCGGTGTCCTCGCCTGGTATGGTCATACCTGGAAATAGAGAGCAGCACATCGAGAGCTTTGAAACAAGTGCCATTAACCAGGCATTACTCATTCAGTACAACCACTCATTTTTCCATTTGCTTCTTGACCTTTTCAAGGTTGCTGCTTTCAGAGAGTATTTATAACTCAGCATAAGGCCTTAGGTGTTGCTGTAAGGCACAACAGCAGCCTCAGCAGAGGTGTGGTGTCATTTACAGAAAATATTCACTGATTGAATGAGTAGCAGAGGGAAAAGGAAATTAATATATATTGTGTGTGTTAGACAGACCCAAGGACACCAGCAATGTGTTGGTGAAGAAGACATGTTCCCAATAGTCTTTTTATATCTCTTTTTATTGTGCCGCATTCTGAGAGCATCATTGTTTATGTCGGGAGCATGACATAAACATAAGCAGTTGGTGTAGATGCTTTTATTTGCATTAACATAAGGAGCAGAGATGGCACCCACTGGTTATTGGACAACCTGCTCTTCTTTCTGAGACAGTCACTTCATTCATTTAGTTCTTTAGTGTCTCATCTTAACATCAGCTGTAACTATAAAAAAAAAAATATATATATATATATATATATACACACGCACACACACACACACACACACACACACACACACACACACACACACGCACACACACAATTGTGCTCATACGTTTACATAAGCTGGCTGAATTTGGGATTTGTGCTCATATACACAGTATGAGCACAACTGTATATACAAATATTGCTTCAAATTCCCTCTTTTTTTATGGACACACTAATGTTCAGATGTTGGTCTCAGGATGACACCAGATGGAACTGGAGCTGGAGCGAGGCTGAGTTCAGACAGGGCACAGAAACGCCAGGTGGAGGATGTGGAACCTTTTTTTACCTGCAGGAGGCCAGGCTTTGATGTAGCCAGTGCAGTGCACCACAGAGTACTGTGCCTCGCCTTCTTTGGACGGTCCCAGGCCATTCCTGTTCCACACAAACACACACAGCAGAGGTTTAGTCACCACACAAGCCTTGTAGCAGCAACTGGAACTATTCTCTACTTCGACTGACACTGAGCTGAACCCACACTTAAACTTGACTGTAATTTGACTTGAGATGTCTTCAATTTTTGTTATAGAGAAAATATTAATTCTAGTAGAATCTAGTAGAGTCATCTGAGTACAGATGACTTGGATGTTGCCTTTGCCAGTCTCAGAGCTTCAATGACTGAGAGCAGGGCAGTTTCGGTGGAATGACCGCTCTTGAACCCAGACTGGTTCTGGTCCAGGAGGTTGTTCCGTGTGAGAAAGGATGAGAGCTGAGTAAACACAACCCGCTCCAGAGCTTTGGCAATGAAGGGAAGGAGGGAAACCAGTTTGTAGTTTTCTAACAGTGTAGGGTTAAGAGTGGGTTTCTTTAGTAGTGGTGTGATGCTGGCCTCTTTGAAAGACATGGTGTTTGTTATGGACAAACTGTTGCTAGCACAGAAGTCCATTAACAGCACGGAGTCCCCGGTCGGAGCACTTTCCAGCACCCCTCCCAGAGACTCCAAGAAGGCCGGGTACTCTGCACTGCCATTTAGCCCGTAAGCACAAACAACAGTGAGAGACCTATCCCCGATCCGAAGGCGCAGGGAAGCGACCCTCTCGTACACCGGGGTGAACTCCAACACATGGCGGCTGAGCTGGGGGGCTATGAGCAAGCCCACACCAGCCCGCCGCCTCACCGCAGCAGGCAACTCCAGAGTAGTGGAGAGTCCAGCCTCTCTCGAGGATTTGGGTTCCAGAGCCCAAGCTGTGCGTGGAGGTGAGCCTGACTATCTCTTGCCGGTATCTCTCAACCTCCTGCACAAGCTCAGGCTCCTTCCCCGCCAGCGAAGTGACATTCCATGTCCCTAGCACCAGATTCCGTGTCCGGGGATTGGGTCGTCGAGGTCTCCGCCTTCGACTGCCACCCAATCCACTTTGCACCAGCCCCTTACGGTTCCTCCCGCAGGTCGGGAACTGTAGGGAAAGACCCGGCCACCAGGCGCTCGCATGCGAGCCCCAACCCCGGGCCTGGCTCCAGAGTGGGGCCCCGGTTGCGCCATACCGGGCAACGTCACGGTCCTTGATATTCTCATATCCATAAGGGGGTTTAACCGCTCTTTGTCGACAACATAGCTCGTAGGATCATTCGGGCACTCAAACCCCTCCACCACGATAAGGTTGCGGTTGAAGAAGGGGTATTACATGTATTATTTGGTCTTATTCATTTGTGTAATCATTGCACATTTTCCATAGACCCTTATTTTGTGAAGAATGTGAAGTAAATATCCTTTTATGCATATTTATGAGCAGCGGTGGGGCGTTCAGAGTTCACATGCAGGAAAAGGATGAATTAGCAGACAAAGGTTGATGTTTAAAGGAGCAGGGGCTGTACCTGTATCTTTTCCTCATGTTGGACAGGCGATTAAGAGAGATGTGGTCCAGAGGAGCACTGCCACACCTGCACAAACACACACAATGTACCATCATTACACCTGCACAAACACACACATGTACCAGCATTACATTCATCAATGAACTAACTTCAGTGTCACAGAATGGGATTTACAGATACAAGCAAAAAAACAGAAGAAACTAACTCAGGTCAGTATTTGTGGGGTCTCAACCTGCAGACAAACATTGAGGAGCAGTAGTTGGTCTCAGCTGAAAGTCAATATTTTAATATGATGTTGATGTTGATGTTAATGTTGTTCATCCAGGACAGAAGCACAGCAGCCTTTAAAGACTGGCCTCAGCACTGTTGGACTTCTGCTCAAACACACACACGTCCACCAGCAGGGATGCAGTCTTTAAGCTGCATATTTAGCCAATAATTAAATCCTTTAACAACCACTTATTATTAACCAGAACATAGTCAGTTAATTTTTATGTTTCATTAAATTTAGCACATCAGAAGGTCAAGGTGTCAACTGGCAATCACAACAAGAGCCTTGTTTTATCCTGTTTAAATATATTTTATCTTTAGCTCTTTTTAAGCTTAGCTTTAGTGTAATTCACTTTCACATTTTTTAAACTCGAGTTCATTGCTGCCTCTCCTTTACGTCGATGGTAAAAATGATTGTGAGGTGGAAGAGAAGAGGGCCCCACTCTGCAGCAACGGTTAAACCACAGACACAGGTTACATCAGACTAAATAAAGGCAAAGTCTGCTTCTTACTGAAGCATTAATGAAACAGTAAACCCCACCAAAACAGACAAGTCTCCAGCAGCATGGATCTTTGCTAGAGTTTAGACCATAGCACACTTTTTCCTTGGTCAAATCCATTCACAAGAACAAACTACAGTACATTCCACCAATAAATATAGAAGGGGGTCCAGCTGTAACACTGGTGAATAGAAGCTTAATGTAAGTCGCTTTGGATAAAAGTGTCAGCTACACACGTGGACAAAATTGTTGGTACCCTTCGGTTGATGAAAGAAAAACTCACAATGGTCACAGAAAAAACTTTATTCTGACAAAAGTAATAATAAATAAAAATTCTATGAATGTTAACCAATGAAAGTCAGACATTGCTTTTCAACCATGCTTCAACGGAGTTATTTTAAAAAATAAACTCATGGAACAGGCCTGGACAAAATTGATGGTACCCCTAGAAAAGACTGTAAATAATGTGACCAAATGGACATGTTAATTCAAGGTGTGTGCAATAATTAGCATCACAGGTGTGTACAATCTTGTAATCAGTCAGTGGGCCTATTTATAGGGCTTCAGGTAGTCACTGTGTTGTCTGGTGACATGGTGTGTACCACACTCAACATGGACCAGAGGAAGAGAAGGAAAGAGTTGTTGAAGGAGAATAGAAAGAAAATTATAGACAAGCATGATAAAGGTAAAGGCTATAAGACCATCTCCAAGCAGCTAGATGTTCCTGTGACTACAGTTGCACATATTATTCAGAAATTTAAGATCCATGGGACTGTAGCCAACCTCCCTGGACGTGGCCGCAGGAGGAAAATTGATGACGAATCAAAGAGACGGATAATCCGAATGGTAACAAAAGAGCCCAGAAAGACTTCTAAAGAGATCCAAGGTGAACTCCATGCTCAAGGAACATCAGTGTCAGATCGCACCATCCGTCGTTGTTTGAGCCAAAGTGGACTACACGGGAGACGACCAAGGAGGACACCATTGTTGAAAACAAATCATAAAAAGCTAGACTGGAATATGCCAAACTACATGTTGACAAGCCACAAAGCTTCTGGGAGAATGTCCTATGGACAGATGAGACAAAAATGGAACTTTTTGCCAAGGCACATCAGCTCTATGTTCACAGACGGAAAATGAAGCATATCAAGAAAAGAACACTGTCCCTACTGTCAAACATGGAGGAGGCTCTGTTATGTTCTGGGGCTGCTTTGCTGCATCTGGCACAGGGTGTCTTGAATCTGTGCAGGGTACAATGAAATCTGAAGACTATCAAGGGATTCTAGAGAGAAATGTGCTGGCCAGTGTCAGACAGCTTGGTCTCAGTCGCAGGTCATGGGTCTTGCAACAGGACAATGACCCAAAACGCACAGCTAAAAACACCCAAGAATGGTTAAGAGGAAAACATTGGACTATTCTAAAGTGGCCTTCTATGAGCCCTGACCTCAATCCTATTGAGCATCTTTGGAAGGAGCTGAAACATGCCGTCCTGGAAAAGACACCCTTCAAACCGGAAACAACTGGAGCAGTTTGCTCATGAGGAGTGGGCCAAAATACCTGCTGAGAGGTGCACAAGTCTCATTGACAGTTACAGGAATCGTCTGATTGCAGTGATTTTGAGGCAAAAGGTTGTGCAACAAAATATTAAGTTAGGGTACCAACAATTTTGTCCAGGCCTGTTCCATGAGTTTATTTTTTTTAATAATTCCGTTGAAGCATGGTTGAAAAGCAATGTCTGACTTTCATTGGTTAACATTCATAGAATTTTTATTAGGCCCGAGCCGGTGATGACCGGGAGGGCCTATTGTTTTTGCTCGGATTTTTTTTTTTTATTAGGCCCGAGCCGGTGATGGCCGGGAGGGCCTATTGTTTTTGCTCGGATTTTTTTTTTTTTTTTTTTTTTTTTTTATCTTTATTGTGACCAAATGATCCTAAATTTGACCCAGTGAACATGCACAAAAAGTCATTATATTGGTCCCAGACTTCAAGCTCGGCAAAAATGGTATGTATTTGAAGACGCCGAAAAAAAAATACGAAAAATGACTCAGTGGCGAATTCTACAAAATCAAAATACATTGGGCCTATGGAAAGTGAAAGTAACTTTTTTCCAACGTAGAAAAATGAAACTTGGTATATCCATAGGACACCTCAGGGCAAACAGAAAAGTCAATGACAGTCACACCCTAAACTTAACAGGAAGTCCGCCATGTGGGGTGAAACGCTGCCACTAAAATCGCACTTTGCGCAGAAAGATGCAAATCATTGTGTTTTAATCTAAATGGCCCCAAATTTGGTGAGTATCATCTAGACACGTGTGCCAACCAAAGTTGTGACTTTGTTGTTGATATCTTATCGGGTATGGGTGTGGCAAGCCTGTAACGAGGTGGCCATTTTTGTGAAAATAAAACGCCTCTTAACTCTCAAACGCCTTCTCGGATCGAGTTGGACCCAAAAGGCGTTTGTGCACATTCATGACCTGAACACAAAAATATGTAAATAAAAGGGTTATCTTTAGAAATGGCTCTCCAGCGCCCCCTACAAACTTATAATGGACCCAAGAATTTAGTTTGTCATAGAGACATAAAATTTTGTACACACATCTCTTATGTCATGACGAGCATAAAAGCCAATGACAACCACCCCTATCTATAAATGTGTTGCCATAGCAACGCCCCAAAAATGTGAAAAAGTCAATGGGAAGTGAAATTTTTAGTTTGTTGTAGGCAAATAAAACTTGGTACACACATCCACCATGGGCTTATGAACAAAAAGCCAATGGGGACCACACCCTATCACACACAGGAAGGCGGCCATTTTGAATTGAAAATGTGAACCGACTTAAAATACACCTCTTTTTAAAAGTACACAGAAAAAAGCTGCTTCATTCCACAGACACCAAACTTGGGCAAAATGAGCTAAACACATGTATGTAAATGAGACAAGTGTTTTTCTAGACTTTTTGCTCGAGTTATATTTTTTTATTATAATTCGGTATATATTTTTTATTATAATTTTTCTGTAAAATGATCCTCAATTTAACCCAGTAAACGAACAACTAAAAGTCATTTTTATTGGTCCCAGACTTCAAGCCTGGCAAAAATTTATGTATTTGAAGTCGAAAAAAAATACGAAAAATGACTCAGTGGCGACCCTACCAAAGTCAAAATACATTGGGCCTATGGAAAGTGAAAGTAACTTTTTCCAACGTAGAAAAATGAAACTTGGTATATCCATAGGACACCTCAGGGCAAACAGAAAAGTCAATGACAGTCACACCCTAAACTTAACAGGAAGTCCGCCATGTGGGGTGAAACGCGCGCCACTAAAATCGCACTTCTGCGCAGAAAGATGCAAATCATTGTGTTTTAATCTAAATGGCCCCAAATTTGGTGAGTATCATCTAGACACGTGTGCCAACCAAAGTTGTGACTTTGTTGTTGATATCTTATCGGGTATGGGTGTGGCAAGCCTGTAACGAGGTGGCCATTTTTGTGAAAATAAAACGCCTCTTAACTCTCAAACGCCTTCTCGGATCGAGTTGGACCCAAAAAGGCGTTTGTGCACATTCATGACCTGAACACAAAAATATGTAAATAAAAGGGTTATCTTTAGAAATGGCTCTCCAGCGCCCCTACAAACTTATAATGGACCCAAGAATTTAGTTTGTCATAGAGACATAAAATTTTGTACACACATCTCTTATGTCATGACGAGCATAAAAGCCAATGACAACCACCCCTATCTATAAATGTGTTGCCATAGCAACGCCCCAAAAATGTGAAAAAGTCAATGGGAAGTGAAATTTTTAGTTTGTTGTAGGCAAAAAACTTGGTACACACATCCACCATGGGCTTATGAACAAAAAGCCAATGGGGACCACACCCTATCACACACAGGAAGGCGGCCATTTTGAATTGAAAATGTGAACCGACTTAAAATACACCTCTTTTTAAAAGTACACAGAAAAAGCTGCTTCATTCCACAGACACCAAACTTGGGCAAAATGAGCTAAACACATGTATGTAAATGAGACAAGTGTTTTTCTAGACTTTTTGCTCGAGTTATATTTTTTTTATTATAATTCGTATATATTTTTTATTATAATTTTTCTGTAAAATGATCCTCAATTTAACCCAGTAAACGAACAACTAAAAGTCATTTTTATTGGTCCCAGACTTCAAGCCTGGCAAAAATTTATGTATTTGAAGTCGCTAAAAAAATACTAAAAATGACTCAGTGGCGCCCCTAGAAAAGTCAAAATACATTGGGCCTATGGAAAGTGAAAGCAACTTTTTCCAACGTAGAAAAATGAAACTTGGTATATCCATAGGACACCTCAGGGCAAACAGAAAAGTCAATGACAGTCACACCCTAAACTTAACAGGAAGTCCGCCATGTGGGGTGAAAGGCGCGGCCACTAAATTCGCACTTTGCGCAGAAAGATGCAAATCATTGTGTTTTAATCTAAATGGCCCCAAATTTGGTGAGTATCATCTAGACATGTGCCAACCAAAGTTGTGACTTTGTTGTTGATATCTTATCGGGTATGGGTGTGGCAAGCCTGTAACGAGGTGGCCATTTTGTGAAAATAAAACGCGTCTCTTAACTCTCAAACGGCTTCTCGGATCGAGTTGGACCCAAAAAGGCGTTTGTGCACATTCATGACCTGAACACAAAAATATGTAAATAAAAGGGTTATCTTTAGAAATGGCTCTCCAGCGCCCCTACAAACTTATAAAGGGACCCAAGAATTTAGTTTGTCATAGAGACATAAAATTTGGTACACACATCTCTTATGTCATGACGAGCATAAAAGCCAATGACAACCACCCCCTATCTATAAATGTGTTGCCATAGCAACGCCCCAAATATTTGGAAAAAGTCAATGGGAAGTGAAAATTTTAGTTTGTCGTAGGCAAATGAAACTTGGTACACACATCCAGCATGGGCTTATGAACAAAAAGCCAATGGGGACCACACCCTATCACACACGGGAAGGCGGCCATTTTGAATTGAAAATGTGAACCGACTTAAAATACACCTCTTTTTTAAAAGAACTCAGAAAATAGCTGCTTCATTCCACAGACACCAAACTTGGGCAAAATGAGCTAAACACATGTATGTAAAATAGACAAGCGTTTTTCTAGACTTTTTGCTCGAGTTATATTTTATTTTATTATAATTTGGTATATTTTTTTATTATAATTTTTCTGCAAAATGATCCTCAATTTGACCCAGTAAACGTGCAACTAAAAGTAATTTTTATTGGTCCCAGACTTCAAGCTCAAAAAATTTATGTATTTGAAGTCGCTAAAAAAATATGAAAATGACTCAGTGGCGATCCCTACAAAAGTCAAAATACATTGGGCCTATGGAAAGTGAAAGTAACTTTTTTCCAACGTAGAAAAATGAAACTTGGTACATCCATAGGACACCTCAGGGCGAACAGAAAATGTATTACAGCCATATCGTAAACTCAACAGGAAATCTACTATGTTGGGTGTATGCGTGACCACCTAAATTGCACCCCTTGTGTCTAAAGGCTTTTCATCTAAACAGCTCCAAATTTGGTGAGTATCATCTAGACACGTGTGCAAAAAAAAGTTATCAATTTGTTTTTTGATAGATTTGTGGCTGTGGTCGTAATGAGTCTGTGAAGAGGCAACTATTGGGAAATAAATGCCATTTCCCAAGGATCCTTCTCAACAGAAAATGTTGGGTGGAATACATGACCACCTAAATCGTACACTTTGTGCTAAAGGGTTTTCATCTAAACAGCTCCAAATTTGCTTTAAAGCACGACATGCAATCCTCCGAATATATGTGTCCCCGCGGTCTCAAGGGAGGCGAGGGCCTTTATCGCCGCTATGCTTTAATTTATTTTTTTTTTTTTTATTGTGACCAAATGATCCTGAATTTGACCCAGTGAACATGCACGAAAAGTCATTTTTATTGGTCCCAGACTTCAAGCTCGGCGAAAATGGTATGTTTTGAAGTCGCTAAAAAAATACGAAAATGACTCAGTGGCGACCCCTACAAAATCAAAATACATTGGGCCTATGGAAAGTGAAAGTAACTTTTTCCAACGTAGAAAAATGAAACTTGGTACATCCATAGGACACCTCAGGACAAACAGAAAAGTCAATGACAGTCACACCCTAAACTCAACAGGAAGTCCGCCATGTGGGGTGAAACGCGCGCCACTAAAATCGCACTCCTGCAGAAAGATGCAAATCATTGTGTTTTAATCTAAATGGCCCCAAATTTGGTGAGTATCATCTAGACACGTGTGCCAACCAAAGTTGTGACTTTGTTGTAGATATCTTATCGGGTATGGGTGTGGCAAGCCTGTAACGAGGTGGCCATTTTTGTGAAAATAAAACGCTCTTAATCTCTCAAACGCCTTCTCGGATCAAGTTGGACCCAAAAAGGCGTTTGTGCACATTCATGAATACACAACACAAAAATATGTAAATAAAAGGGTTATCTTTAGAAATGGCTCTCCAGCGCCCCCTACAAACTTATAATAAGACCCAAGAATTTAGTTTGTCATAGAGACATAAAATTTGGTACACACATCTCTTATGTCATGACGAGCATAAAAGCCAATGACAACCACCCCTATCTATAAATGTGTTGCCATAGCAACGCCCCCAAATATGTCAAAAAGTCAATGGGAAGTGAAAATTTTAGTTTGTCGTAGGCAAATGAAACTTGGTACACACATCCAGTATGGGCTTATGAACAAAAAAGCCAAAGGGGACCACACCCTGTCACACACGGGAAGGCGGCCATTTTGAATAGAAAATGTGAACCGACTTAGAATACAACCTCTCTTTTAAAAAACAACAGAAAATAGCTGCTTCATTCCACAGACACCAAACTTGGGCAAAATGAGCTAAACACATGTATGTAAAATAGACAAGCGTTTTTCTAGACTTTGTTGCTCGAGTTATATTTTTTTATTATAATTCGTATATATTTTTTATCATATTTTTCTGCAAAATGATCCTAAATTTGACCCAGTAAACGTGCAACTAAAAGTCATTTTTATTGGTCCCAGACTTCAAGCCCAGCTAAAAATTTATGTATTTGAAGTCTAAAAAAAATACGAAAAATGACTCAGTGGCGACCCTAGAAAATTCAAAATACATTGGTTCTATGGAAAATGAAAGTAAATTTTTCCAATGTAGAAATACAAAACTTGGTACATCCATAGGACACCTCAGGACAAACAGAAAAGTTTATTACAGCCATACCGTAAACTCAACAGAAAATCTACTATGTTGGGTGGAATGCGTGACCACCTAAATTGCACCCCTTGTGTCTAAAGGCTTTTCATCTAAACAGCTCCAAATTTGGTGAGTAGCATCTAGACACGTGTGCCAAAAAGTTATCAATTTGTTTTTTGATACATTTGTGGCTGTGGTCGAATGAGTCTGTGAAGAGGCAACCTTTGGGAAATAAATGCCATTTCCCAATTGCCAGGATCCTTCCTTTAGAGGAGGCCCTCCAGAGCCACGGCTAGAGTCTTAGAAAACTCCTCAGAATCCTTTTACCGTGAAGTTTACGCTTTAAAGCACGAAATGAAATCCTCCGAGTGCATGTGTCCCGCTGGTCTCAAGGGAGGCGAGGGCCTTTATCGCCGCTATGCTTTAATTTATTATTATTAGGCCCGAGCCGGTGATGGCCGGGAGGGCCTATTGTTTTTGCTCGGATTTTTTTTTTTTTTTAAATTTTATTTTTTTTTTTCTTGTGACCAAATGATCCTAAATTTGACTCCAGTGAACATGCACAAAAAGTCATTGGTCCCAGACTTCAAGCTCGGCGAAAATGTTATGTTTTGAAGTCGCTAAAAAAAAACGAAAAATGACTCAGTGGCGACCCTACAAAATCAAAATACATTGGGCCTATGGAAAGTGAAAGTAACTTTTTCCAACGTAGAAAAATGAAACTTGGTACATCCATAGGACACCTCAGCAAACAGAAAAGTCAATGACAGTCACACCCTAAACTTAACAGGAAGTCCGCCATGTGGGGTGAAACGCTGCCACTAAAATCGCACCTTGCGCAGAAAGATGCAAATCATTGTGTTTTAATCTAAATGGCCCCAAATTTGGTGAGTATCATCTAGACACGTGTGCCAACCAGAGTTGTAACTTTGTTGTTGATATCTTATCGGGTATGGGTGTGGCAAGCCTGTAACGAGGTGGCCATTTTTGTGAAAATAAAACGTCTCTTAACACTCAAACGCCTTCTCGGATCGAGTTGGAACCAAAAAGGCGTTTGTGCACATTCATGACCTGAACACAAAGATATGTAAATAAAAGGGTTATCTTTAGAAATGGCTCTCCAGCGCCCCTACAAACTTATAATGGGACCCAAGAATTTAGTTTGTCATAGAGACATAAAATTTGGTACACACATCTCTTATGTCATGACGCAGCATAAAAGCCAATGACAACCACCCCTATCTATAAATGTGTTGCCATAGCAACGTCCCAAAAATGTGAAAAAGTCAATGGGAAGTGAAATTTTTAGTTTGTCGAGGCAAATGAAACTTGGTACACACATCCAGCATGGGCTTATGAACAAAAAGCCAAAGGGGACCACACCTTATCACACACGGAAGGCAGCCATTTTAAATTGAAGATGTGAACCGACTTAGAATACAATCTCTCTTTTAAAAAACAACAGAAAATAGCTGCTTCATTCCACAGACACCAAACTTGGGCAAAATGAGCTAAACACATGTGTGTAAAATAGACAGGCGTTTTTCTTGTCGTTTTGCTTGAGTTATATTTTTTTTATTATAATTTGGTATATTTTTTTTTATTATAATTTTTCTGAAATATAATTTTCAATTTGACCCAGTAAACGTGCAACTAAAGTCATTTTTATTGGTCCCAGACTTCAAGGTCGCGAAAATTTATGTATTTGAAGGCCCGAAAAAAATATGAAAAATGACTCAGTGGCGACCCTAGAAAAGTCAAAATACATTGGTTCTATGGAAAATGAAAGTAAATTTTTAAAATGTAGAAATACAAAACTTGGTACATCCATAGGACACCTCAGGGCAAACAGAAAAGTTTATTACAGCCATACCGTAAACTCAACAGAAAATCTACTATGTTGGGTGGAATGCGTGACCACCTAAATTGCACCCCTTGTGTCTAAAGGCTTTTCATCTAAACAGCTCCAAATTTGGTGAGTATCATCTAGACACGTGTGCCAAAAAAGTTATCAATTTGTTTTTTGATACATTTGTGGCTGTGGTCGTATTGAGTCTGTGAAGAGGCAGCCATTTCTTTGGGAAATAAATGCCATTTCCAAATTGCCAGGATCCTTACCTCTGGAGGAGGCCCATCCAGAGCCACGGCTAGAGTCTTAGAAAACTCCTCAGAATCCTTTGGAACTTGTAACTTTGTACTTTTAGACAAGTTATATTTACATATTGCCTTCTTAAACAGGGGGGTGCAGCGATTCCTGAGTCATCTCAAATCTCCAGCCAGTACTTTGTTTTTCTCGCCTTAGCCCAAGCATAATCTATTATTTTCAAAGGTTCAGACAGCTTCCAGGAAAACCAGGGATTGTGGAGACCTTTAACTCTAAATTACAAGGTGGTGTAGCAGGCCCCAGCAGTAGCACAGGCCCGGTTATTTGACATTACCGTGAAGTTTACACTTTAAAGCACGAAATGCAATCCTCCGAGTGCATGTGTCCCCTCGGTCTCAAGGGAGGCGAGGGCCTTTATCGCCGCTTGCGGCTTTAATTTATTATTACTTTTGTCAGAATAAAGTTTTTTCTGTGACCATTGTGAGTTTTTCTGTCATTGACCGAAGGGTACCAACATTTTTGTCCATGTGTGTAAATGAATAAATGTAAATAAACATCATGTAACGAATCTAAAACATATTTTGGTCGAGAAAGTGATGACACTGAAACTGAACTGCAAAAATGGAGTGTGTTTTTCTGTCACGGGCCTGTCTGTGGATGGGCGTTTCATTAGCCTGCCATGTTTCTAATAAAAATTCCCCGAATTGTTTGCCTCCAGATCCTGCTGTGGTCTCCTCCAACATGTTAATGTAGGGGTCACACCACTGCTTGTGCTCAACTCTTTTAGAACCAACATGTTGTTTGAATTATGCAAAGCACAGTGCTCCAGAAGATTCCTAACAGCTTAACACATTCTGACTCTGACAGAATGCAGCGTGGCAGTAGGACATTTGAACTGGTGTGTTATTTTGTTACATCAAAATAACAGCTCTTCCAGCCATTTGTAACTGTCCAAGTTGTTTTGATGCAGCATAAGAGTAAAAAGGGCCATCTCTGAGACATGCTGACTGCAAACTGAATTGCCCTAATTGGATAAATAAAGTTTTCTGAATCTGCATTGGTCTTGGGCCCGCCTTGCCATGGTGTTGGATTAAATTCGGTCCATAGAAGGCTTGTGGTTGACTTGATTTTTGGTCAGCTCTTAAAGACCTCTTAGTGCCTTAGCTTTGTCTCAGAGCTCTTCACTCTTCAAATGCAGCCATACTGGCAGAATGGAACACAGGGCACAACTTGAATCTGTCTTGTGGAATCAGCTCCCAGCCAGGCTTTGGGAGACAGAGAGCTTTGACAAAGCTCCAACTCTTTCTGGTCCAGAGTTGGAGTATTTGGGGGTGTCAGCTGTACATAATTGTCAGGATCCTGACCTGGTTTTGTAGTCTGTTTTGTTAGTGTATCTGTGTGTCTCTGTTTTATTTGTTATGTTTCTTTTAAGTATCTTGTTTCATTATTTTCATTATTGTGTCTGATTTCCAGTTTGGTTTGTGTATCTGATTTTGTTTCAAGATTGTATTTGAGTTCCTGGTTTTATTGTGAAATGTCTTAACCCTGTCTGTGTCTTTTTGATTGACTTCCTGCCTGGTGTCTTTCCCTCCTGTGTGATTGCATGCTCCACCCTGATGTGTTTAACCTCTCCTTCGTTGTGTGTCTTTATAACCTGTGTGTTTTCCCCTGCTCGGTGCCAGGTCGTCTTCACCCCTACAGTGAGTCTGTTCTGAGCTCCGTGAGCTCTGTGGATATTTCCTTGTGTTCCCTTTTTTGTATGACTTTTTTGTATGCTCGGCTTGGCTGTGTTCCTAACTTGTTTAATGGATTTTGATTTGTTCTGATACCGGCTAAATAAACCTTTTTGAACTTTCTACCTGTGTTTGGGGTTTGCACTGGAGTCTCGTCTGTTCAGGGCGGTAGGGCCATGACAATAAGGTGTTGTACAAAGCAGTCTCATTTGAAAACCTAAGTGACAGTTCTCCGGTCATGCACATCTCGAACATCAGAAACCCATTAATACAGGCACAGACCATTGCCAGGTCACCTTCAGAGGGAACTCTACATAACATGTAAACCATTCATCATCACCATGGCATCTCTTTAGAGTGTAGACCTACCTCCTCTTCAAGTTATACACTTACTCTGAGTCCTGCCCCATTGAAAAATCCTACAGTGACACTGCTTTAGTGACTTGTATTAAAGTGTAACTAAAGCCCTGGTCAGATCCTAACTCCACCCACTCACAATATTTGAAAAATGCTGGAAAAGTGGGCAGAGCCCAGCAGAGACAGAGGGGTCGAACTGAGGGCGGGGCTCAGCGGGGGTGTGCACCTGAGACCAGCAGTGACGGATTGATTGACTGTCAGCTGTCAGACAAAGATGGAGACTGGACAAACGCAAGTAGCTTTGCTACGGAGCGGTCCTTCTAGGTGGAGGACATTTCTGTGAACACAGGCCTAGAGCCTTATCAATTCGTGCCACTGGCTCAAACCGCGGTCTCAACAACTCCCAAAGTTAAAGAGCGAAGTCTTGCAGCACAAGAGAGAATGGGGCCAGTGATAAAACAGCTTCAGCCAGCACCATCACAAACATTGGCACCCCACAGGGCTGTGTACTCAGCCCCATCCTCTACACCCTGTACACCTACGACTGTGTCGCCTCTCACAAGGACAACATCATCCTGAAGTTTGCCGACGACACCGCAGTGATAGGACGCATCGCTGGCGGTGACGAGGCAGCTTACAGGAGGGAGGTGGCCAGTCTGGTGTCATGGTGTGAAGACAACAACCTCACCCTCAACAGGGACAAGACAAAGGATAGTGGATAGTGATAGTGGACATGAGGAGGGAGAGGAGAACGCCTCAGCCACTGTTCATCCGGGAACTTGAAGTGGAGAGGGTGAGCAACTTCAAATACCTGGGTGTCCACATCAATGAGGACCTCACTTGGACACCTCACATCACGCAGCTGGTCAAGAAGGCTCAACAGCGGCTGTATTTTCTGAGGAGGCTGAGGAAGTTTGGCATGTCGCCCAAGATCCTCAGCAACTTCTACAGCTGCACCATTGAGAGTGTCCTGACCAGCTGCACCACTGTGTGGTACGCCAGCACTTCTGCCATGGACCGCAAACTTCAGTGCCCAGCCCTAATAAATATATATATAAATTGGGCTGAGAACTGGCCAAAATTGTTGCTGCATAGCCCTCCAGCACTGGGTAGTTGCGCCCCTGAGTGCCAGCCCTGATTTGACTTTTTTATTTTGTTTTTCAATTTTACTGAAAATACCTTTTTTTTTTTTTATGTTTTACGTATGCCTTTTTTGAGCACTTGAGTTTGACTTGGACAGACTTGTTTAATCTGTGTTTTTGTTCTGCCATGTCGAAATATTGAGGTGTTCAATTTCTTTTCTAAAAAAAAAAAAAGAAAGTAAAACCTCATAAATAAACTTTCTTCTTTTTCACTGATCAACAATATTTCTTTGTGTTGAGGTCTAGTGCATCTTTGAGCCAACATTCAGTATGAGTAAAATACTTAAGTACTTTTAAAATGGGGTACTTTAAGACTTTTACTCAAGTCCTACTTAAATTGGTGACTTGTAACTTGTAGTGGAGTAATTTTTACAGTACGGTATATTTGTACCTTTACTCAAGTATGGCTTTCAGGTACTCTTTACACCTCTGTTTATTATTTAGGGATTGTTCTAACAGTAAGCATTTCCATTTTTTATATTGATATTTTATATATATACACACTTAAAATAAATAAATGTTATATTAAATTACATTACATTTAGCAGACGCTTTTATCCAAAGCGACTTACATTAAGGTTCCATTCCCCAGTGTTACAGCTGGAACACCACAGGAGGCAAGGTGGGTTAAGTGTCTTGCCCAAGGACACAACGACAGTATGAACTGTGGGGAGAGCGGGATTCGAACCGCCTACGTTCTGGCTGAAGGACAACTATTTGCTATCTGAGTTTAGTAGCCGGTCTGTCACCAAACAGTAGCTACTGTAGCTAGTCGTCATACATACTAGCTGCTTGCTTTCTATTTCTTGCAGAGCTAATACAGAGCATACTTTCCCGCACCATGGAGAAATCGGTGCTACTGACAAAAACGTGCTTTTGCGGGAGCACAATTTCCCAGAGCAGATACCCATGTGCCACGAGTCGGGGACTGAGATACGCCCTGGATGCACTGTCATCCTTGTTAACTAGTGAGCACTGTGCACGCCCCATATTAAAGACTTGCTGCCGCAGGCTTGCACGCCAAGCTAGCCTGTCATTGGCTAATCCCGTGCTAAAGTAAACATCTTTACAGATGAAGCCGGAGAAGGCAACAGGGATGGTGTCTCCCTGGGGAAGCCAGCTGGGGGGATTACTTCACAAGCAACTTCTCTGACTCAGGTGATGAGCCCAAAAGTCTCACGCCTGAAGAGGAGGAGATTGATGGACGGTTGAAGGACGACCGCTCTACCATTGAGCCACTGCGCCCCTCATTCTCAGACATCATTTAAAGGCAGGTCCAAAACTTAGTAAAATATCAAATTAAACAATTTATAAAAACAACTTAATGTCTGAGACATAAATCTGCTCTTTCTATTGTGTATTTTACAGTGAGCTCTTAGAAAATAATATTCAAGTCTTTAGAAAAAATTTAAAGTAGTAGCTCCTAACCCCTACATCCTTGGACATTGCCTCCTCACCAGAAGCAGGTGGTGCTGGTGAAACCTTGGGTGTGCTCAAACCATCCTGCACAGTCAGGACAGAGGGGAGTAGATGACAGACAGCTATGGCCAGGCTGGTAGAGAAGGCATAGCATCTCTTCCAGGCTTTTTACTTTGTTTGAAAGTCACTGTCAGTTGCACTTATTGGAGCGAAGATGGTGAAATGCAAGAGCCAGTGTTACACAGACTGATCATAACTTCATGAGCTGTTCCAAAATTTTAAAGAATCTTGAGTGTATTTAACAGCGTATTAGTGTTTACATTAGTCTAAATGTAGTCAGCAAAGTAAAGCTAAGTCTCAGAAACTATAGAGCTAACTGCTGTTTTCAGAGTCTGAATCTAAGATAAAAAAACAGCAGCAAACTTGAAGGACAGTAACGCAAAACCAGGTCCTGAAAGTAAAATAAAAATATACATGCTTTTATTTCTTAAATTAGACCATTTTAATGACAATAAAATGATAGATTATCACACACCTCATGTGTTCTTGTTAGAGTATTTAAAACAAGTAACTGCACTAGAACAGTAAAAAAAAAAAAATGAAAAATGGGTTTCAACGCTTTGTACAGTTCATGGTGCTCTCACTTCCATCTGGATAATAGCTGGAGTCAGCAGTGGACACCTCACACCGTTTCCTCATTATTGGTGCAGAGGTAGGCCTGGGACACTCTGGCAGCTCCATCAGTGTCTGTGTCACATGACACACTCCTATTAGGCGTTCTGGCCTGGGTGGCTGCAAAAACAAGAGTTTAACACATGATTTGTTATCTTGATTATATGATGAGACCCAAACATCTCGGTCCACAACTCACAAAAACTGCACAATCCCTAAAAGATGCTCTGCCTTTGCACAAACAGCCTTTTCATTTCAAACCATCAAACAATGGAATCAGATCCTAGACAGTTTGAAATTCTAAATCTGGTACAAAGCATATCTTTTTCTTGTGAGATTATTGTTTTTGTACATGGTGCGTGAGAAATAAAGAATAAACAAAAATTAAACATACAAAAGCTTCCCAGTATCCAAACTCACCTTTGCTTCACCTGCAGATCTGCAGCAACTAGTTCAGACTGGCCCCCAGTTTCTCTGGTCATCTTGGGCCAAACAAAAGATCTGTGTTATTGTTTACAATTACAGTATTATATTAATTCATTTTAGAGATTTTAAAATGTTTATAAAGGATATTAGTGACACGAATATTCTCACAAAGCAAAGAATCTAAAGAAGACATCTAAACACAAACACTTACTGTTGCTACAGCCTACATGTTAGCGTCCTACTGGAGTCTTGAGTCACCACTTTTCTGTGGATCTACTTTTATTGTAATTTGACTCAATTTCAACAATTATTACTGTATATCCTCCGTGAAAGCACTAGTCTTTTAATCCGTGTGTACTGTCTCTAGGTCGGTCTGGTAGCTGCAGCCTGTGATACACTGTCTCCTCAGCAGCTCCAGCTCTGCTCGGTTTACCCCGAGGAGCAGCGATAAACAACGTACACCGTTGTAACTTTCACGTTCAATCAAATTAGCAAAGTTGACACAAAACACACAAGTCCAAGACAGTTTTTGAGTCTGTGTTGAGTCAAAACTCACGGTGTTACACGAGTCATGAGATGTTCATGTTCAGTCAAGTCCAGAGTCATGAGCCAGTGACAGGTCTTTAGTGCCAAGGGCTGCATCTCTGCTACAAGTCCAGCAGAGTGCTGCCGTGCGAGAAATAACTAACGGAATATTGAGTGAAAGAGTAAAGCTAGATGTCTGTGTGTACTGGGACACAGTATCAACACACAGCAGCCCTCATTAGCGTTAGCCCGGTATCAGGAGCAGCTGAAGCTAACGTTTAGCATACTTTACCTAACTAGCAACATGACAAAATTGATTAATTAACTTTAGCTTTACTGGGAAGAAACATAAATTGTGTTTCAAAATATATGTTCACTCACCTCAAGACGCTGCTGCGGTGGTGGGAATCCATGCAGGAGCAGCGTTAGGCGCTGTGTTGCTTTTCAGCGGGAGCTGTTTTGAGAAGCACATTTCCACCTCCATTGCGTTGGAGAAGCAATCCCTCTTAAAATGCCTGCTGCAAACTCCAGCTCTCAGCAGGAACTCACAGTGTTCCAGGCCAAGTGCACACTGGCACCTAATTTCCAACTCAACTGGAAAGCAATGCAGTCCAGCAGTGCTGTTGCAACCAGCAACACTACAAGTACATGCTAATATAGCTAGCCTGATGTTTTCAACACCTGCTAGTTGGGAACAAGATGTTTTTATACCAGGGGCATGAGACTATGCCAAGGTTGTGGTGGGGTCGTTAGTCGAGCCCACTTACGTAACACAAGGAAACAACTACAAATCGAAAAATTAACCTGCAGTAACCACCGTTCAACCTGAAGAGGTCAGCACTTAGACGGTTTTACACCACATATTGTAAAATTAATATACTTTATACTCAAATGTCAAAACTTTTACTCAAATCAATGAACAGCACTAATTAGGCCCCATTCTTACAGATCATTAACTAAAAAAAGTTGTTTTAGGGTTTAGTTACTCTTTAAAGAGGAACAGGTAGGTACTCTGTGGGAGGTAGGCAGATGCCTTGAAAATGCCTTGAAAATCAAAGAGAAAGGGCTAAACTGTAGGTAAACAATTGGAGACTGAGAGTGAGGATGCAGCAGGATGGATGCTATATTAAACAACATGGACTGACTTTTCCATGCTGAGGGATTTGAAGATCTCCCAACAATATCCTTGCCTTTCAAGATGTTACAAATTGTTTATATATTCAATGAAAGTTCAGTTTTCCATACTCAACACTAGAGTGGATGCTTTCTAAAATATTTAGTCCTACGGCACATGTAGAGTGTGCTGCAGGCATTATACACTGAGGATGCAAACACTGGTATGTCAGGACATCTTCTCTGACTGGTTGTCTGGTAATTTCCACAAAATATGTGCTGTGTCTCTTGCACTATTATGATTTCTAACACACTGCTGTTATTTGAATATTGTTTTCATTATACAACACTATCTCAAATTAAAATTCTGGACATGGCATATATCTTGATCTCCTGTCAGGATATGTCCCTGTCCTCACGTCTCCTCCCAGTGCTTTATTTGATAAAACATGGCCATAACAAGCAGAACACTACCACACCATAAAATCCAATTGTCAAAGCATCTGTGAGGTTAATAACAAATTGCTCTGCAGGACTTTCTAAAGACGAGTGTAGGCAGCAGCAGGAACAATAAGCCTGTCACTCGTGTTTCTTTACATGTCTAAGAACTGTCACTTAGCAAGGCCCGCACTGAAAGGCTATCCCATTACAGCCGCTCCTACTGGTCCCACAGCACCAACGCCTGCTCGTCTGTACAGTTGTCTTCATTTGGGGATTAGGGACAGAGGCACTCTCTGTGATGTGTAACAGATCATCCATCCTGCTACGTGCACCCATTTCTAATATTTTTGGCTATATACACCACCACAATGGATTTAAAATGAAACTTTAACTGCAGACTTTTAACTTTATTTTGAGGGTATTTACATCCAAATCAGGTGAACGGTGTAGGAATTACAACAGTTTGTATAGGTGCCTGACACTTTTTAAGGGACCAAAAGTAATGGGACAGATCATAAATCAAACTTTCACTTTTTAATAATTAGTTGCAATGTCACGTCGGCTCAGGACTCAGCCCAGCCCTATACGGATTCTCCGGGAGAGTCCGCCTCCGGCTCCCCCACCCCTGCCGGCTCGCTGAGTGGAGACAGGTGTGCGGGAGCGCCGTCAAACCCAGACTAGCTGTACCACGTTACTAATCAACAGGTACAAAGAGCACTGCGTCCAGCTCCTTGATGATGATCGTAAAACTCGCTCCAGTTAGTAACACATCTAGCGTTATGCTGTCTTGTTGAACCTTGTGGATAGTTACCTCTCGTTCTTGTCCGCCTCAGATCTGTCGAGTCCAGCCGTCAGTCCCGCCCCAGTCCAGCCTCTGTTTTCTCCTGGTAATCCCTCTCCATCCACGAAGAACATCCTATCTCTAAGTTAACCTGTTCAATAAATCTGCCTTGAGATTGTTAACCTGTTGTGTGCGTTTGGGTTCTTCGCCTGATCATTACATGCAAATCCTTTGCAGTCAATGAGAGCCTGAAGTCTGGAACACATAGACATCACCAGACGCTGGGTTTCATTCCTGGTGATGCTCTGTCAGGCCTCTACTGCAACTGTCTTCAGTTCCTGCTTGTTCTTGGGGCATTTTCCCTTCAGTCTTGTCTTCAACAAGTGAAATACATGTTCAATCAGATTCAGGTCAGGTCATTGACTTGGCCATTGCATAACATTCCACTTCTTTCCCTTAAAAAAAACTCTTTTGTTGCTTTCGCAGTATGCTTTAGGTCATTGTCCATCTGCACCGTGAAGCACTGTCCAATGACTTCTGAAGCATTTGGCTGAATATGAGCAGATAATATTGCCCGAAACACTTCAGAATTCACCCTGCTGCTTTTGTCAGCAGTCACATCATCAATAAATACAAGAGAACCAGTTCCATTGGCAGACATACATGCCCACACCATGACACTACCACCACATGCTTCACTGATGAGGTGCTATGCTTTGGATCATGAGCTGGTGCAAGATGGCGCCGCTGTGTCCGGCCGCCGTCCAGGTCGCTCCGCTTAGATTGTGTTCTTATTTACTTTTTTACCTACTTTTGCTTTCTCTTTTTACACATATTACCTCTGCACTGATTTCATACGAAAAGGTAATACTTTTGGACATTGGACAACGCTTCACTGACCTGTTTCACGACACTTTATCCTCTAACTCGTCGTGGCCACCTGAGATTCTCCGGGACGCCGGGGTAAACAATGGTCACCTGAATAGCCACCCAAGGCGTCGGAACAAGAAACACCGCGGGAGACGGGCTGGGATTCGCAACAGACTGAGGAAAAGAGCACACAGCCCTCCTCTACCGAGCATTTTGCTCGCCAATGTCCAGTCTCTGGAGAATAAGATGGATGATCTTAGAGCCAGGATAAACTTCCAACGGGACATTAGGGACTGTAACATCCTTTGTTTGTCTGAAACGTGGCTCACGCCCTGGGTCCCGGACGCTGCTGTAACGCCGCCTGAAAACTCTCTGTTTTACGGATGGACAGGACAGCCGAGACCGCAAATCCAAGGGTGGGGAGTTTGTTTCATGATTAACAAGAAATGGTGTGACCCCAGGAATATCTCCACTCTGTCGCGCTCCTGCTCGCCTCATCTGGAACACCTATCCATTATCTGCCGCCCATCCTATCTGCCTCGGAGTTTTCATCGATCATCATAACTGCTGTTTACATCCCTCCACAAGCAGACACTGGCTTGGCTTTGTCGGAGCTTCACGATGCGCTCAGCGGCAACATCAACAAACATCCCGACGCTGCTACTATCATCGCTGGGGACTTTAACAAAGCCAAACTCAGGAAAGTCATGCATAATTTTTATCAACACGTATCCTGTCCAACCAGAGGACCAAATACACTGGATCATTGCTACACTCAGTTTAAGAATGCCTACAAAGCTCGCTCACTACCGGCTTTCGCAAATCAGACCATGCCGCCATTTTCCTCACACGGAATATAAACAACGGCTCGCTCAAGAACCTCCGGTGCAGAGGGTGGTGACGCGTTGGTCCGCCCAATCAGAAGCAACGTTACAGGCGGCTCGATGGCGTAGACTGGGTCATGTTTCGCGCAAGCTCATTGGGCGCCAGCGAAGTTCACGGATGTAGCGCTAAGCTTTGTAAACACGCTGGCCGAACAAGCTACGGACAAAATAACTATACGCTCTTTCTCTAATCAGAAACCGTGGGTGGACAGATCAATCCGTGCAGCAATAAACAAACGCACTGCTGCTTACAACGCCGGCCTTCTGTCGGGAAACATGAGCGAGTACAAAGCATCGTGCTATGCTCTCCGACACGCAGTAAGTGCCGCAAAACACAGACACAGGAACGCATTGAGTCACATTTCCAGCTAAATGACTCCCGACGCATGTGGCAAGGACTAAGGACCATCTGTGACTTTGGAAATAAATCCTCTACAGAGGTGAGAGCAGATCCGTCGCTGGCTGACGAGCTTAACACTTTCTACGGCCGCTTCGAAAGCAATCAAAGCAGTGGGAGTCTGCCGATCAGCGCGTCAGGAAGCAGCCGTCAGAGCAGCGATCATCATGCCATCACCGTGACGGAGGACGAGGTTCAAAGCCACTAAAACGAGTGAATGTAAGGAAAGCAGCTGGACCTGATGGGATTTCTGGCCGTGTTCTGCGGTCCTGCGCTGATCAGCTCGCTGGTTTGTTTACATCCATTTTTAATGAGTCTCTTGCCACATCGGTGGTTCCCACCCCATTCAAAAATCGACCATCATCCCTGTACCAAAAACAATAAACCCTCTTGTCTAAATGACTATCGTCCAGTTGCCCTCACATCAATAGTCATGAAGGTCTTTGAGGGACTGGTTAAAAACGTCATCTGCTCCTCCATCCCGGATACTTTGGACCCCTTAAGTTTGCTTATCGCCCAAACAGATCCACAGATGATGCCATCTCTCACATCCTGTACTCTTCTCTCACACACATTGACAGCAATAACAGGAACTATGTAAGACTGCTATTTATTGACTATAGCTCAGCTTTTAATACTATAGTCCCCATTAAGCTAGCTTCCAAACTCATAGACCTCGGACTGAATCCTTCACTCTGCAACTGGATCCTTGATTTCCTCACCGGCAGACCTCAAGTGGTGAAACTAGGCCAGTACACCTCCAGCTCCATCACACTGAACGTAGGAGCCCCACAGGGCTGTGTCCTGAGTCCCCTGCTCTACTCTCTCTACACACACGACTGCGTGTCCTCGCACAGCTCCACATCCATTATCAAATTCGCTGATGATACTGTGGTTCTGGGCCTCATTCACAACAACAATGAGACCGCATACTTGGATGAGGTAGAGAAATTAACATCATGGTGCCAGGACAACTGCCTCTCCTGAATGTGAGCAAAACAAAAGAACTGATTGTAGACTTCAGGAAGACGCAGCAGCAGCCCTACACTCCTCTTACAATAAGCGGGACCCCTGTGGAGAGGGTGAGTAGCTTCAAGTACCTTGGTGTAAAATCTCTGAGGACCTGACTTGGACTACTCACACTCAAACTCAGGTAAATAAAGCCAGGCAAAGACTGTACTATCTGCGACAGCTGAGGAAATTCAGGGTCTCACCAGCAATCCTGAAAACTTTCTATTCTGGAGCTATAGAAAGTATATTGACTCAATGTATCTCTGTGTGGTATGGGAACAGCTCCAGTCAAGACTGCAAAGCCCTGCAGAGAGTTGTGCGCTTAGCTGAGCGCATTTCAGGGTCTGCTCTCCTCTCTGCAGGACATCTACCACAAACGCTGCAGAAGCAGAGCTGCAAAAATCACCAAAGACTCCACCCACCCCAGTAATCATATTTTCACTCTGCTGCCATCTGGTAAGCGCTACCGTAGCCTGATGGCAAAAACTGAGAGACTTAGGAGGAGTTTTTTCCCAAAGGCCATCAGGCTCTTGAACTCTAAACCAGCTACCTCACACTGACACACTGACAGTGTCACTCTGTTTTGCTACAAACTGTTTTGCACATTTGCTTCCTGCACCTTCCTGTGATTCTTAATATTTAAGACCACAGCTAAATGCATATATGCACACTGTACATCCCTGTACATTTTTTAATATTTTAAGTCTACAGTCTACATTCATGTACATTATTTGCGATCTAGATTTATTCCCACATTACACACTTTTTATATTTTTTAGATTTTATTCTTATATTTTTTATTGTTTACTTTTATCTCATTCTTACATAGCTACATTTATGTATATTTTCATCTGTGTGTTTTCCTAATAATTGCACTGTCCATGGAGCGGACCTGACTCACATTTCACTGCTGGTTATATATGCTGTATATAATTTTGTACGTGACGAATAAAAATCTTGAATCTTGAATCTTGAATCTTGAATGAGCAGTTCCTTTCCTTCTCCAGACTCTTCTCTTTCCATCACTCTGGTACAAGTTGATCTCGGTCTCATCGGTCCATAGGATGTTGTTCCAGAACTGTGAAGGCTTTTTTAGATGTTGTTTGTCAAACTCTAATCTGGCCTTCCTGTTTTTGAGGCTCACCAATGGTTTACATCTTGTGTTGAACCCTCTGTATTTACTCTGGTCAAGTCTTCTCTTGAGTGTTGACTTTGACACTCATACACCTACCTCCTGGAGAGTGTTCATGATCTGGACAACTGTTGTGAAGAGTGTTTTCTTCACCAGGGAAAGAATTCTTCGGTCATCCACCACAGTTGTTTTCTGTGGTCTTCCAGGTCTTTTGGTGTTGCTGAGCTCACCGGTGTGTTCTTTCTTTTTAAGGATGTTCCAAACAGTTGATTTGGCCACACCTAAAGTTTTTGCTCTCTCTGATGGGTTTGTTTTGTTTTTTCAGCCTAATGATGGCTTGCTTCACTGATAGTGACAGCTCTTTGGATCTCATATTGAGAGTTGACAGCAACAGTTTCCAAATGTAAATAGCACACTTGAAATGAACTCTGAACCTTTAATCTGCTCCTTGTAAATGGGATAATGAGGGAATAACACACACCTGGCCATGGAACAGCTGAGCAGCCAATTATCCCATTACTTTTGGTCCCTTAAAAAGTGTGAGGCACATATTCAAACTCTTGTAATTCCTACACAGTTCACCTGATTTAGATGTAAATACCTCAAATTAAAGCTAAAAGTCTGCAGTTAAAGCACATCTTGTTTGTTTCATTTCAAATCCATTGTGGTGGTGTATGGAGCCAAAAAGATTAGAATTGTGTCGTGTCTCAATATTTATGGTCCTGACTGTAATTATATAATATAGCATCTGTGTTGTTGGCCCAATCAACAAGGTGGACTGAGTGGTGCCACACATTTAAATAAATTCATAATCTAATCTGTCTGCATTTATTACCAAGATAAAGACATCAAATCTAATTATGTGAGTGGTGGACGAAGTACACAAACCAAGTACTTGAGTTAAAGTACAGATACACTAGGTAAAATATTACTTCAGTAAAATCCAAAGTACTCCCTTTTAACTTTCACTTGAGTAAAAGTACAAAAGGATTTGCCTTCAAATGTACTTAAGTATCCAAGTACTATCATTTATTATGGCTATAATGCCCTTATAATTTTTGTCAGTCTCTTGTTTAAATAATTTAATATGCTTTTTGCATGTCATAGATGTAATTGATTTCAATAAATCTAGTGATATATTTAAAAATTATTCTTAAAGTAGATCACTACGGAGCCTCAGACATAACATGCAGGAAAGAAATAAGCTAAATCGTGCGCACGATTTACTAATTTGTTCCCTCGAGTTTCAAAATCATGCACATAATTTATAAATCGAGGAAGCGAAATAGTAAATTGTGCATGTTTTAGTAAATCACTAAATGGGGCGGCAGTAGCTCAGTGTTAGAGCGGCCGTCCTTCAACCGGAAGGTAGTAGGTTCGATTCCCGCTCTCCCCACAGTTCATACTGTCGTTGTGTCCTTGGGCAAGACACTTAACCCACCTTGCCTCATATGAATGTGTTAGAATGTTGATGGTGTTGGTCGGAGAGGCCGTAGGCGCAGAATGGCTGCCACGTCTCTGTCAGTCTGCCCCAGGGCAGCTGTGGCTACAGATAGGGATGCACCGATACCACTTTTTTGGAAAACGAGTACTTGCATTTCAGTAATCACCGATACCGATACCGAGTACTTAATAAAAAAATATGATTTAAATTTACAGGTAACAGCTTTAGTCATATAATTTAACAAAAAAACAAGGCACGGGGCAAACACTGCTTGTCCAAATATCCGTGGTGAAACTAAACGAAGAGGAGGCTTGCAGTAGGCTGTGGATGTGTTTTTTCACGGAGTCGTGTAGTTTAGGTAGCTCCGTGTCAGTCATGTAGCGGCGGCTTGGGACATCATAACATGGAGGAGACGCATGAATCCCAAATTTTCTACCTCCGAAGTGGCTGGTCACTCAATGCAATGTACTGATGATTGCCTGTGTTATTTTCACAGCATGTGGATTGTCTCTGGACATTTTCTCTCTTCTTGCAAGAGTTTGCAGTGTGAGTTGTGTTGGTTTAGAAGCGTGGGTAAACTCTTTATACTCGTTGTCGTGTTGGGATTTTAGGTGCTTGATTAAATTACTTGTGTTAAATGCGCTACCTTTGAGCCTCCTCTGGACAATTTAGCTGAGCACAATTTGCAGTCCGCCTTTGTTTTGTTTTGTCTTCATTCACTTTGAAAAAGTTCCACACGGCTGACATGTCTCGTCTTTCTTCTTCGTTCTCCCGCTCTGAGCTGCAGCCGCCTGGGGCGGCACTCGGCGCCTGTGATTACCCCTTACACGCCGCTCAAACATAGACATTTCTCAGACCGTGGTATCGGCCCCTGGTATCGGGGGACTTTTGACGAGTACGAGTACTTATGAAAATGTGGTATCGAGGCCGATACCAGATACCAGTATCGGTATCGGTGCATCCCTAGCTACAGATGTAGCTTACTACCACCAGTGTGTGACTGTGGAGTGAATGAATAATTGATATGTAAAGCGTCCTTGAGCTCTGGAAAGGCGCTATATAAATAAAACTATATAAAACTATATATAAATCAGTCTGTGGGAAAACACAGTAATGTTAAATCGTGCACAATATTTTTTTCTTGCCTGCCATGTGCAGGGCTCTGTACATTACAGTCTTTGGAAGCTGAACTTTTGAAAAGAACGATCTCGGTTTATAAGCAGCACTCCACTCCACCTTTCAACTGTTTAGCATCATAAGCTGCAGATAAAACTAGTCAAAATTTAATTTATATTCTACCAAAAGTGTTAACATCAATCGACTGTCATTTCACAAATCGAATCACTTAGTTTAAAATAAATACTACAAACGTTGGTGAAACAGCGAACTAACGTTAACTTAAACACAATGGTGCGAGCTACAGATTACTCAATAAAAAATGACCACCAGAATGAAAGTGGCTTACCTCAATTTGTTTCCTAAGATTGGAAGGAGAATTCCAGTACGAAGAAATGTTACAGTTCCGAGGCAGACAAAGAAGGCAGTTAAAAATGAAGGACTCGTTTTTCTTTTCAACGACTTCAAAATAACACAGAAAATAAGGATAGGATGTTGTGGCACTGGCACTTTAGATTCAGAAGTTTGTGATTGTTCCATCCTAATGAAGAGTGAAGACAATCGACACTCTCAGAATGATATGCTGTTGCACTGACGCACTAAATAAGTGGTAACCAGAGTTACCAGACCAAGTTCAAAACAGAGCGCGCACTGTGATTGGTGGCTTGCCGCGTGATTGCCCTCTTCAGTTTTTTTCTATCCACTCATAAATAAAAAGGAACGACTAATTTTGCAAAATGTAATTGAGTAAAAAGTAAGATATTTGACTTTGAAATGTTGTGAAGTTAAAGTAAAAAGTATCCCCAAATGGAAATACTTAAAGTAAAGTACAGATACTGGAAAAAATTACTTAAGTACAGTAACGAATTACATTTACTTCGTTACTGTCCACCACTGCGTGAGTATATTCAGCAGATGGTCTTGTCTTGTGGTCTTGTGGATTCATACATACCTCATGCGGCAGATGAACGAGCGGCGTGAGCCCATGCACATCCTCATGGAAGACTGCTGCCCCTCCTTCTTCACTGTGCCCGTCTTCAGGTCCAGAATACGGCCTGTCGACACAACAACATAATAATTTACACACATTTATGTTTATTAGGACCCCTTTGATTAAGACATCCCTGACTGTAAGTTGGAGGACTGTAAACGTATTACTACTATTAGGAAATATAACCAATAAGGTACAACAGGGAACTTGTATCAGAATTATTGTCACTGGTACAGACATATCTCAAAAGACATACAAGACATACAAACACCATAACAAGATAGTTATGGTGTTTGTATTCATATATATTCCAGTGTTTGTAACAGATGGAGAAATAAGTCATAAGGCTGACCTCTTGAGCTTGTTTAGGGGGGCTTGGTAGTCAATGTCTGCATTAATTTGGAGTAAATTTTATTAATAACCAAACTCTTTATCTTTTCTCTCGTCTCAATTCCTCCCAACTGCACTGCTGCTCATCATGAGGCTTGCCACCCTTTTTATAATACTGACAAATAATCTCACAATTAATAGCACTGCTTGTGTTCTAGTTACATACATTTATCCCAAAACAGCTGTTCAATGAGCCACTGTCAACTATTCATCGGAATCTAAAGGTTAAGCCAGACAAAGTTTTTCTGGCTCTGGAGTTGTTTTCAAATTGCACGGTATTTTTTGATTCTATTCAGTACTTTGTCATTGTCATACTTTATACATTTCCTGAGGTTTAGGGCTCCAGTGTCTGTACATGTTGTGAGTGAACTTGACTGAACTTTTCTTCAATCAGCCCTGACTTCACATCTGGAGCAGATGCTGGTCCACATGCAGCGCTGCATATCTCACAGTCACATTTCATAGTACACTCTGGTTTAGATTAGGACAGTGTGTGCAGTGTGAGCAGAGAGCACAGGGTGAAGGTGGCAGGACACAGCCGCACTTCCAAAATCAACCTACAACATCATCATTACAAATGTGACACATTCCAGATCAACAACTGTGTGTCTGAAAAAAAAAGGTTGAAGTAAAAGCATCTGGACTCAGTTTTCAAGGTGAAGATGTTTTGTCTCTAATTCCAAGAGACTTTATCAATTCTGAGATCAACTGTAAGAGAGCTGAGCTTATATCTCTAGTGGGAGGGGCTTAACCTGAAACTAAACCTGATGGACCAGGCTGTTCTGGTCTCATAGTCGTTGACTCTGAAAGGGAAGTGTGACTCCTGATGTGAGAGTCGTTAAGAATCAGGAGAGTCGTTAGTGACACTACTCCATTCAGGTGCAAACAACAGCTTCACAAGAGAATGTATCAGCACAGAGGAGTCAATCCTGGAGTACCTGAGTCTGCAGTCCACCTCCACCTCAAAGAGAAAGGACAGTCCTTTGAGGACAGCAATGTCCAAATTTTGTCCAGAGAGGCCAGGTGGTTTTAGAGAGGGCTGAAGGAAGACATTTTTGTGAAAATGGAAAAGCCTCAGATTCATGTTGCCTAGTATTTATAACAGTGTTTTGAAACCTAAAACAAAACAGCTGCACCCTAGAACAACAAACACAACACCTGAACCACTTTGCACCTGAATGGAGCAGTGTCACTAACGACTCTCCTGAGCCTTAACGACTCTCACATCTGGAGTCACACTTCCCTTTCAGAGTCAATGACTATGAGACCAGAACAGCCTGGTCCATCAGGTTTAGTTTCAGGTTAAGCCCCTCCCTCTAGAGATATAAGCTCAGCTCTCTTACAGTTGATCTCAGATTTGATAAAGTCTCTTGGAATTAGAGACGAAACATCTTCACCTTGAAAACTGAGTCCAGATGCTTTTACTTCAACCTTTTTTTTTCAGACACACAGTTGTTGATCTGGAATGTGTCACATTTGTAATGATGATGTTGTAGGTTGATTTTGGAAGTGCGGCTGTGTCCTGCCACCTTCACCCTGTGCTCTCTGCTCACACTAACCCTAACCCTAACCAATTCTGAATCGATTTTCATATTAATTTCTAAAGATCGATTCATAACTCAGAGGATCGATTTAATAATGGGCCTAAATTTTCCCCGTGAATTTTAATTTGCTGCGTAATTCACGCATGCGCGCGAGGTGTAAGGACATTAAAACAACAAACATGGCTGCTTTGAAAACTCCAGAAACGCTAACCCTGTCTGTACCAGACAGTAAAAGATGGTGTAATGTGTAAGCTTAAGACCGCAGAGAGGGTGGGCATTACGAGTGACACCTGGACATCCGTATCTACGGAATCTTACATGAGTGTGACAGCACACTACATAGACAAGCTCTGGAACCTGGTGTCTTACGTTCTGCAGACAACCGACGTTCAAACGGACCATCGCTCTGTCAGTCTAGCTGAAATGTTAACCAAAGCTATGGAGGAGTGGGGGCTGCCGAGTAAAGACCCAGCCATAGTCACTGACAACGCGGCGAATATGATCCGTGCGGTTGAGATTACGGGACTAACCCACGTCGGCTGCTTCGCACATAATCAACCTGGCCTCGCAAGCCGGTCTCAAACTGCCGAATGTTGCACGCCTTCTTGGGAGAGTAAGGACGTGGAGGGGTGAAAAACTCCTGCTCTGACTGCAGCTGGGAGGGGCTGCTGCGCGAGGACTGGGCCGCCTGTGAGTGCTTTGGGATGGGGGTGGGGCCCGCGGCAGCACCCGCGGCAGCACCCGCTGCTCATTGATTAGACTAAGAACGATGTGTGCTTTCACTTAAGAGAGTCTCCAAAAGTCTCCAATAACTCCAGAAAAAGTCGCTAGATTTGTCGCTAGTCGCTGTTTTGAAAATTTGTCGCTAGAGGGGTCTGAAAACTCGCTAAATATAGCGACAAAGTCGCTAAGTTGGCAACACTGAGTAAGGCACATCGCAAAGTTCTTTCATCGCACTACTGCTGATATACCTCTGCGTCCTCTGTCGTCTACACCAGTACAAGTTTGTGAAAGCAGTTGTATCAACACTGGAAGGGGGATTGTTCTTTACAACCATCAATACTCCATTAATTTGCAGTTGAATGTCTATAATAATAGTATCAATATGTTGCATAACTACAGTCCTCTAATTCAGGTAACAGCTGCAAAAAAATGCTTACTTCAAAAACACTTATCTAAATCTCGAAGATCGGATCGAATCGAATAATGATAATCGATTCGAGATCTTGAGAATCGGAATCGAATCGATTCTTGAAATTTGAATCGAAACACAGCCCTATTGACTATAATAATTCAAAGATGACAAAATAAATTCTTAGCTGACAGACACTTTGTACCAAAAAGAGAGCTAGACATACATCGAGGTATACTGCAATTTAAAATGTGAAGGTATGAACACCCTGACACACTGTGGTTTTTAATATGAGCTGCTGAGACGAGACCAGAAGCACATTCACAAAACAACTTCTCTATCATAACTTTCCAACTGTTCGCACTATTAAAATATTATAGTGCAGCAATAACAAAGTGCAAATGTTGAAGCGTCAAATCTTGTTGATGCCTTTAAATGTCTGGACATGTTTATTGTGGACCTAGGGTTGCACCTGAAATAATATGATGCTGAACAACATCACAGTGTCAGAGGAGGCCATGTCATGAGTTCTAATGTATCATACATTACTTGCTTTTTAGATCTGTCATGATGTTTTAAATGCCCCAGCTGGGTGCTCTTGGAGAGGAGAAGGTCAGCTCCAAATCCCAGGCCTGGCCTCATGGAGTCGACAGCTCATGCACTGGAGCATTTATAAGATGAGTGAGGACAAAGACAAATGATTGGTGAAATATGTTTTGTGAATCGATCTGTTGTTGTGGCAGTGACTTGATCAGATGAGCAGTCTTCTTATGAGTGGGGAAACTATTCAATGTTTTTCACAAATGGAATGTACAGATTTGAGTTTTTCTGTGCCACACTGATGTAAAACAGCTTTGAAACTAAAGCAGAGGAATTTTAGCGTGATAAGAGTCTGTTTGCCACTGGGATCTGACAATAAACAGAGCCCACATAATTTTACCCCAGCCTTCCACATTCTTTCATCTGCCTGGTAAACATACATGTTCAGTCTGTTTAAAAGAACACTTCACAAATGCCTTCCATGTGGTCATTATCACAGAAACACACACACACAAACAGAAAAGAGGGCAAAGAGTTCAACAATCTCATTACCTCTACAAAGAGCCTCTAGGAAAAGTTCACTCTCTATGAAAACTTCACTTTACCCAAAGTACTTTATCTTAAAGTCTAACTTCCTTGATGCTAAAAACACAATTAATCAAGGTCTATTGATTAATAAACTAAATTAGTATACCACCAGGTGATCACATTGCTACCTGCTCCTCCTGCTCTCAAACTCACCAATCAGTGAAAGTAACAGGAAAATACATGCTGCAGGGTTCACAAAGTACACAGCTGACCAAAACAAACTGTGGACCGGTGTTCAGAAAAACAATAATCTGCCTCTGGCAACACAATACTGCCCTCTTGAGTCCAAAAGCAGAGTGTGAGTGACGTTACCATTCATTCATTCATACATTTTTTTGTATTTAACTACTACTTCCTGCTCTCGGACAAGGCGGACGTCTCCCTCTGCTCCTCCTGCTCTCTGCTATCAGTGTATGCTTCTCTGTCTCGTCTCGTCATACTAAATTTCTCTTATTTCTTTGACTCTACTGCTTGCTGGACTCCTAAGAACTGAAATGGAGAACCCATTTGCCCTGGCGGTACCTTTGCGCCGTGCTATACTCACTTACATATACTCCGGCAAGTTCTGTGTTTTAAAGTTCGTATTTCTTTTTGGATTCATGATAGTGTGGTTTCTGCTCATTGGTCTGGGGACTGCCTTAAACTATCGAAATATTTGTAAGACAGCATCTTTAAATCTACCCAGCCGCTGTCTGATGAAATTAAACAGTGCTTCTGTGACGTGAGTGACAGACTGAAAAGATTACATCAAAGAGACGCACAGTCCGAGGAGCTGACTGAACATCTCAGCACGGACTGTGGCCATACAGAAAAGACTTTACAGCACAGAGAGTCAGACCTGTGAGGATTTAAAGGGGTTACATCCAGAGAAGAGTGGACAACATCTAGAAACAGACCAGTGAGCTGCGACTTGGTATTACGGGCCTGACCATGGATAGGAAACATCAAGGTTACTCCACAAAATGGACGCACGCACTTGACGCTTAGAACCAGAACTGATTAATTATGATCCGGATAAATTACCGATGTAAAAAGCCACTGAAAAATCCCATCACGTGACCAAGTGTGCTGTAATCCTGCTGTTGTCTGTTGTCTGATTGTTTATGTTATGTGTGTTGTAAAAGGCAACTGTAGTTGCAACTATGTATGTTGTTTATGTTGTAACTGCTACTGTGGTTTATGTTGTAACTGCTACTGTTGTTTATGTTGTAACTGCTACTGTTGTTTATGTTGTAACAGCTACTGTTGTTTATGTTGGAACTGCTACTGTTGTTTATGTTGTAACAGCTACTGTTGTTTATGTTAGAACTGCTACTGTTGTTTATGTTTAAACTGCTACTGTTGTTTATGTTGTAACTGCGACTGTTGTTTATGTTGGAACTGCTACTGTTGTTTATGTTGTAACAGCTACTGTTGTTTATGTTAGAACTGCTACTGTTGTTTATGTTAGAACTGCTACTGTTGTTTATGTTGTAACTGCTACTGTTGTTTATGTTGTAACAGCTACTGTTGTTTATGTTAGAACTGCTACTGTTGTTTATGTTTAAACTGCTACTGTTGTTTATGTTGTAACTGCGACTGTTGTTTATGTTGGAACTGCTACTGTTGTTTATGTTAGAACTGCTACTGTTGTTTATGTTGTAACTGCTACTGTTGTTTATGTTGTAACTGCTACTGTTGTTTATGTTAGAACTGCTACTGTTGTTTATGTTTAAACTGCTACTGTTGTTTATGTTGTAACTGCTACTGTGGTTTATGTTGTAACTGCTACTGTTGTTTATGTTGTAACAGCTACTGTTGTTTATGTTGTAACTGCTACTGTGGTTTATGTTGTAACTGCTACTGTTGTTTATGTTGTAACTGCTACTGTGGTTTATGTTGTAACAGCTACTGTTGTTTATGTTGTAACTGCTACTGTTGTTTATGTTTAAACTGCTACTGTTGTTTATGTTGTAACTGCTACTGTGGTTTATGTTGTAACTGCTACTGTTGTTTATGTTGTAACAGCTACTGTTGTTTATGTTGTAACTGCTACTGTGGTTTATGTTGGAACTGCTACTGTTGTTTATGTTGTAACTGCTACTGTGGTTTATGTTGTAACAGCTACTGTGGTTTATGTTGTAACTGCTACTGTTGTTTATGTTTAAACTGCTACTGTTGTTTATGTTGTAACTGCTACTGTGGTTTATGTTGTAACTGCTACTGTTGTTTATGTTGTAACAGCTACTGTTGTTTATGTTGTAACTGCTACTGTGGTTTATGTTGGAACTGCTACTGTTGTTTATGTTGTAACTGCTACTGTGGTTTATGTTGTAACAGCTACTGTTGTTTATGTTAGAACTGCTACTGTTGTTTATGTTAGAACTGCTACTGTTGTTTATGTTGTAACTGCTACTGTTGTTTATGTTGTAACAGCTACTGTTGTTTATGTTAGAACTGCTACTGTTGTTTATGTTAGAACTGCTACTGTTGTTTATGTTGTAACTGCTACTGTGGTTTATGTTGTAACAGCTACTGTTGTTTATGTTAGAACTGCTACTGTTGTTTATGTTAGAACTGCTACTGTTGTTTATGTTAGAACTGCTACTGTTGTTTATGTTTAAACTGCTACTGTTGTTTATGTTGTAACTGCGACTGTTGTTTATGTTGTAACTGCTACTGTTGTTTATGTTGTAACAGCTACTGTTGTTTATGTTGTAACTGCTACTGTGGTTTATGTTGGAACTGCTACTGTGGTTTATGTTGGAACTGCTACTGTTGTTTATGTTGTAACAGCTACTGTTGTTTATGTTAGAACTGCTACTGTTGTTTATGTTGTAACAGCTACTGTTGTTAATGTTGTAACTGCTACTGTTGTTTATGTTGTAACCAGTGGTGGACAGTAATTAAGTAAATGTAATTTGTTACTGTACTTAAGTAGTTTTTTCCAGTATCTGTACTTTTTGTTTATGTTAGAACTGCTACTGTTGTTTATGTTGGAACTGCTACTGTTGTTTATGTTGTAACAGCTACTGTTGTTTATGTTGTAACAGCTTCTGTTGTTTATGTTGTAACAGCTACTGTTGTTTATGTTGTAACTGCTACTGTTGTTTATGTTGTAACTGCTACTGTTGTTTATGTTGTAACAGCTACTGTTGTTTATGTTAGAACTGCTACTGTGGTTTATGTTGGAACTGCTACTGTCGTTTATGTTGTAACCAGTGGTGGACAGTAATTAAGTAAATGTAATTCGTTACTGTACTTAAGTAGTTTTTTCCAGTATCTGTACTTTACTTTAAGTATTTCCATTCGAGGATACTTTTTACTTTAACTTCACAACATTTCAAAGTGAAATATCTTACTTTTTACTCAATTACATTTCGCAAAATTAGTCGTTCCTTTTATTTATGAGTGGATAGAAAGAAAACTGAAGAGGGCAATCACGCGGCAAGCCACCAATCACAGCGCGCGCTCTGTTTTGAACTTGGTCTGGTAACTCTGGTTACCACTTATTTAGTGCGTCAGTGCAACAGAATATCATTCTGAGAGTGTCGATTGTTTTCACTCTTCATTAGGATGGAACAATCACAAACTTCTGAATCTAAAGTGCCAGTGCCACAACATCCGTGGCCTTATTTTCTGTGTTATTTTGAAGTCGTTGAAAAGAAAAACGAGTCCTTCATTTTTAACTGCCTTCTTTGTCTGCCTCGGAACTGTAAAAGTTCTTCGTACTGGAATTCTCCTTCCAATCTTAGGAAACACATTGAGGTAAGCCATTTTCATTCTTGTGGTCATTTTTTATTGAGTAATCTGTAGCTCGCACCATTGTGTTTAAGTTAACGTTAGTTCGCTGTTTCACCAACGTTTGTAGTATTTATTTTAAACTAAGTGATTCGATTTGTGAAATGACAGTCGATTGATGTTAACACTTTTGGTAGAATATAAATTAAATTTTGACTAGTTTTATCTGCAGCTTATGATGCTAAACAGTTGAAAGGTGGAGTGGAGTGCTGCTTATAAACCGAGATCGTTTCTTTTCAAAAGTTCAGCTTCCAAAGACTGTAATGTACAGAGCCCTGCACATGGCAGGCAAGAAAAAAATATTGTGCACGATTTAACATTACTGTGTTTTCCCACAGACTGATTTATATATAGTTTTATATAGTTTTATTTATATAGCGCCTTTCCAGAGCTCAAGGACGCTTAACATATCAATTATTCATTCACTCCACAGTCACACACTGGTGGTAGTAAGCTACATCTGTAGCTAGGGATGCACCGATACCGATACTGGCATCTGGTATCGGCCTCGATACCACATTTTCATAAGTACTCGTGATTTCGTCAAAAGTCCCCGATACCAGGGGCCGATACCACGGTCTGAGAAATGTCTATGTTTGAGCGGTGTGTAAGGGGTAATCACAGGCGCCGAGTGCCCGCCCCCAGGCTCCGGCTGCAGGCTGCAGCTCAGAGCGGGGAGAACGAAGGAAAGACGAGACATGTCAGCCGTGTGGAACTTTTTCAAAGTGAATGAAGACAAAACAAAACAAAGGCGGACTGCAAATTGTGCTCAGCTAAATTGTCCAGAGGAGGCTCAAAAGGTAGCGCATTTAACACAAGTAATTTAATCAAGCACCTAAAATCCCAACACGACAGTATAAAGAGTTTACCCACGCTTCTAAACCAACACAACCCACACTGCAAACTCTTGCAAGAAGAGAGAAAATGTCCAGAGACAATCCACGTGCTGTGAAAATAACACAGGCAATCATCGAGTACATTGCATTGAGTGACCAGCCACTTTCGAAGGTAGAAAATGTGGGATTCATGCGTCTCCTCCATGTTATGATGTCCCAAGCCGCCGCTACATGACTGACACGGAGCTACCTAAACTACACGACTCCATGAAAAACACATCCACAGCCTACTGCAAGCCTCCTCTTCGCTTTAGTTTCACCACGGATATTTGGACAAGCAGTGTTTGCCCTGCGCCTTGTTTTTTGTTAAATTATATGACTAAAGCTGTTACCTGTAAATTTAAATCATATTTTTTATTAAGTACTGCATCGGTATCGGCGAGTACTGAAATGCAAGTACTCGTACTCGTACTCGTTTTCCAAAAAAGTGGTATCGGTGCATCCCTATCTGTAGCCACAGCTGCCCTGGGGCAGACTGACAGAGAGGTGGCAGCCATTCTGCGCCACGGCCTCTCCGACCAACACCATCAACATTCTAACACATTCATACGAGGCAAGGTGGGTTAAGTGTCTTGCCCAAGGACACAACGACAGTATGAACTGTGGGGAGAGCGGGATTTGAACCTACTACCTTCCGGTTGAAGGACGGCCGCTCTAACACTGAGCTACTGCCGCCCCATTTAGTGATTTACTAAAACATGCACAATTTACTATTTCGCTTCCTCGATTTATAAATTATGTGCATGATTTTGAAACTCGAGGGAACAAATTAGTAAATCGCGACGATTTAGCTTATTTCTTTCCTGCATGTTATGTCTGAGGCTCCGTAGTGATCTACTCAGAGTTTCCGCTAGAAAAAAATGGTGCCGGTCAAAGTGGCCGGCAGAGGTTTCGTTTTCCGGACATTTTTTTCGTTACCATCAACTACCTCACATCTTAGCCATGGGAACATGTCACTCCATTCAGACCGATACGCCCTACACTTCGGCTCAGCCAGACAGCTCCGCCGCGGAGCTGTCTGGCTGAGCCTCCGCCGCGGAGCTGTCTGGCTCTGGACAAAAAACTTTTAAGGCTAGTCTGCCTGGGCCTGGCCATATTTGAAACGTCTCTCAATAGTTCGTGGTTTAGGTCTATATTATAGCCGTTAGGCGTGCGCTTTATTTGAAATGCAACATGCGATGTTGTTTAAAAACTTTCAAACGGTCGATTCAGATTGTGTTGGGGGGGCGGGGCCGGGATTATTAGGCAGTTTTAATCTGACAATTTGACCGGAGAGATTTAATTTTGTCGGACATTTAATTTTTTTCCCGGCCAATGACCGGTAATTACCGGACAACGGAACCCCTGGATCTACTTTAAGAATAATTTTTAAATATATCACTAGATTTATTGAAATCAATTACATCTATGACATGCAAAAAGCATATTAAATTATTTTAAGCAAGAGACTGACAAAAATTATAAGGGCATTATAGCCATAATAAATGATAGTACTTGGATACTTAAGTACATTTGAAGGCAAATCCTTTTGTACTTTTACTCAGGTGAAAGCTAAAAGGAAGTACTTTGGATTTTACTGAAGTAATATTTTACCTAGTGTATCTGTACTTTACCTCAAGTACTTGGTTTGTGTACTTCGTCCACCACTGGTTGTGTGTAGTTATAACTTAGTGTTTGTTATGTCTGTTTTTCATTTTCGTGAAGATTATTACCCCTGAATGAAAAAACTTCGGGCTGCATGGGTGTGATTTGTAATCTTGTTTGTCCATTTATGTTTACATGTCTATGATCCACATGAAATGAATTTCCCCTTGGGGATCAATAAAGTTCTTCTAATCTAATCTAATCTAATACAGGACATACCAGCATGTTTGTGAAGGTGTGCTGGTTTTGTTGCTGTGCTAAGATATCTGTGGAGGTTCTCAATCATCCAGGACATGATGAAGAAAAGGTTTAAACAAAGGCATCTGGACGTAGGTTTTAAGGTGAAGACGTGTCATTCCTCATCCAAGGAACATTTTCAATACTGAGTTCTGGTAAGAGAGCTGAGCTTATATCTCTCAAAGGGAGGAGTTAAAGCTGAAACTAACTGTGATTGAAAGATCAGTTTCCCAAAGATAGATACATTCCACACTGTCCACCAGGACACCTCCAACAGTGAGACTGTGGATTCCGTAAACAACCAACTCACACTGAAACTAGTAGTTCTAAGATTTAATGATACCTGTCATAGAGTTTTCTGAAGTGCTGAGCTGCTCTCTCAGTTTGTCGACATCATCAGGGTGGACCTGCTCATACAGAGTGCTGCCGAACCACTCTGATTGGGGATGGTTCAAGACTGGTGTCACTGAGTCCGACACGTAGATGACTCTGCCAGTCTCTGCTGCCACTACAAACAGGAAACCATCAGCTGCCTCCAGGATCAAGTGCTTCAGCTCCTGCAAAGGTGCACACAAGCTCACATTCATAAATTGAACATTACTGAACTAGAATCTTGTGTCACTGCTAAAAATCCAATAAAAAGCATTCAAAATATTCTATTTCATTTAGAACATGATGTAGTAGCTGTATCGGGCAGTGCACCTGTTCAGTGAGAAAGGATGGTTTGTAGGCTCCGTCCGTGGACGTGTTGCCCGTGCCCCTCATGGACTTCATGTGCGACACAGCCATACGGAGAATGGTCAGCTTGTCAGGTTTCCGAGCCAGAGCGCTGCAGGTGGGCACCATGTCCGACAGCTCCGTGATGTACTGGGTCATTTTGTTGCGCCGACGCCGCTCAATCTCACTGTGGTTCTCCCTACAACCAAAAGAAAACAGACTAGAGTAATCGGTAAGACAGTACTAACCAATGTCACCCTACTGCTAATCAATTATAATAAGTTAACTTTTTATAGACATTTTGTCAGAATTGTAAAAAGTAGTAGTTGGAACCATAAAGCCACACAGTTGTTAATTACAAAATAAATTTACATTTACATTTATTCATTTAGCTGACGCTTTTATCCAAAGCGACTTACATTGTTCTAATGTAATTACCAGTGTTACAGCCACTGTAGGCAAGGTGGGTTAAGTGTCTTGCCCAAGGACACAACGACAGTATGAACTGTGGGGAGAGCGGGAATCGATCCACCTACTTTCCGGTTGAAGGACAACCGCTCTAACCACTGAGCTACTGCCGCCCCTAAATATGTCGGTCTGTAAAAAGTAGCTGCCATCTTCACTGGAAACACTGATTGTGTCAGCTCTAACTGAAAACACCTGTGAGATGGAACTATATTCATGTCCTAATATGAATTAGATGTAGAGGTGGTTCCTCTAAACTAAAGACATGCTGCAGCAAAACATCTGCAGTTTTACTTCCAGTTATGGCTTATGTGTGGATTAGTGTATAATAGTAATAGTATAATAGTGTCACTATTAATATAAATTAGTAGAGAGTAGGGAGCATATTTTATCATGAATACATTCATTAAAATTTCATGTATCACCTGAAGTTGGTTCATGTTTTCATCACATTTTCATCCTTAACTTAACCTACACCCTAACCAAAAACCCCTAACCCTAACCTTAACTCTATGCATGTACTCAAAAGTGTTATCTAAAATATTACTGTATACACATTATCAATTCACTTCATTTATTGGCTGTGTTAATTTAAAGTGTGTTTATTTTTTTAACATCAAAAGTGTAAATGGCTATCACATACAGATTACTCACTCTTAAATTGATACACATTGTTGAAATTGCACTGTATATTGCAGCCCTGCTGTGGACAGTCTGCTCACACAGATTCTATGTACAACGGTTGGTCAACACTTCATGTATAAATGCTTCCTTCACAAGCGGATGAGTGCTGTTCTCTGTGGCTCTCTGACTGAGGGGACTCCTCTGTGGCCACAGCTGGCTAACCCTACCTGGCATATCTCTCCTTTTCCCCCCCGGGCCCCTGATTGTCATCATACCTGCAACAGAGAGCACACAGCCTGTCACACACTGGGCACATCTGTCATATTTAGACAGATTCATACGTACAAGATCATGGCCGAGGTTGGATGAATAGAAATCGGCACAACTCAAAGTTGAAAAAATAAAAACATTTATAAAATAAAACAAGCTCAGTGGAAAGTGGCATGTTGCTAATGAAAATTGTTATTTCTATGAACTATTTCCAATTACAACCAAAATCTTAAAGCACTAGAAGTAAAAGACAGAAACAACCAAACAGTAGTCTTTACCAGGTTGACTGTGACATAGCTGTACAGACACATGCATAGAGCAACTGACTGATTCCTACTGGTTCAAGGAAGGTTTTTTCAGGTTCTATAAAACAACCAGGAAAAAAACAAAAAACAAAGATTTAAAGACTTCCCGAATAAACTCTTTCATCCTAGGATTGTTGTTACATTAACATGAGAGTGATCCAAGAGAGTCCAAATCCAAAGAAAATAGATCCATATCAATAGCACCACGCAGTAAAAGAATAACGCTTGTCTAACTGTTTAAAACTGATAAATTATGAGTGTTAGGTTCCTACAAAATTCTATGGCCTGAGTCTGAAAGAGTAGATGAGCAGTTCCTCCTATGACCAGCAGAGACCAGCATTCCCCTTCGCTGCCTCTTCACGTGAACCCACTCACCCTCTCTGCCATGAGCCTACACCCTCATGAATGATCAGAAACATGCTGAGGTACATAAATAGATGTGAGCACACGGCCACTGTGGATGAAGTCAAATCAAAAGGAGTCATGAGCGTTTGCGCTAAAACAAAACTTCTGGACAGAACCCTGAAAAGTAAATATTGTGTCCATGAACAATGAGCGCTGTTCCCTTCGGTTACTCTCACCTTGAAAATTTGCTTGGCCCCTCTCCATCCTCTTCATCAAAGTCCATTCTAAAGAACAAACAAAGGAAAACAGGTTAACAACAGACCTGAATGGATTTCAGGGCAACATCACATTAATGACTCAGATAGATACAGCTCCCAGATTGAAGCCACAATATAAGTTTTGTTGATCTTTTCATCCTTTAGACAATAAACCCTACAGCGTAGATGTGAGGTACGTACACAGTGGTTCCACTAGAGGGATCCTGGGTACCACTAATGGTATGCATACCACACTTTGAGACATGCTGACCTACACAGCAAACAGTGATGAAGAAATAAATGGTTTGGAAATGTTTTAACATCACAATTAATAAGGAACTGTTTGTAATAATATTGTCCTTTTTAATATTTTTTGCAAATGTACTGAGAAATACAAACAGATCCACTAACAAAGAGAAAAAAGAATTCAACTGAACAGAAAGGCAAAAATACATTACCATAATCTTTAAAAACTACTCAAACTGATATATTTGAATCAATGTTTTCTGTTAAATTCTGTTACAAATTATTGTTAAATTGACAGGGCATATAAATGACAAGCATAATAAGATTATAGGTATAGATTGTATCATAAGGAGCAATATACAGTATTTGTTCATGTTATTTGACATCCTATCAGTAGGGTAGAGCTGTAATGACCAAAACACAAGAAAGGTTCAGTGCACCAAGGCATGTGACTCAGCATTAGCCAGAGGGATAAACCTGTTTTTATGGACTACAGCTGGTTATAATAATGTGGCTGCGACTGAGGAACAAACTGAACATATGACTAAAACACAGCCTAAGTGCAAATGAGGGGACACTTCTCAGAATACAGCACACTCTAACACAAGTTAACATATTTTTTAACTTTTTTTTTTAAGCTACACTGTCAAACACTGGAGGAAAAAAGCTCACCGGTCCCATTGTGGCCGTGAGTGTGCTGTTGATGTGTTGGCTGAGAGCTCACCACTAGAGGGCGACACATCTTACAACTTGTACAGTAATATCAATCTCAGTCATTTGTGCACTAGTCTATCTAAAAGCAGACACTGGATAAATACTTGAAGGCATGTCGTCCCAGAGAAGTGCGTGCAGGGGCATTGTAAGCTTTTCAAAGGTGTGGGCACTAATACAATTTATGGTGAGCTGAGCACCTCATTTGCCAAGCAGGCAAAAATCACCAAATGACACTAAACATTGTTTATAAAACCATCTCTTTACTCTTTTAACTTGAGCAGTTTTAACAAACTACCTGTCAGTAGCATGTTTGCAAGCTGTGGGTCTTTATGAACTCATTAAAATAAAATGAAATCAAATTTCCAACCCTGGAAACAAATTATATCAACGTGTTTTAGCTTAGTTTCTCCTGCTCACTGCTTATCAGTGGTGGACAGTAACGAAGTAAATGTAATTTGTTACTGTACTTAAGTAGTTTTTTCCAGTATCTGTACTTTACTAAGTATTTCCATTAAGGGATACTTTTTACTTTAACTTCACTACATTTCAATGTCAAATATCTTACTTTTTACTCAATTACATTTTGCAAAATTTGTCGTTCCTTGTGTTGCCATTAAAATATTTTTGTAGAAGACCTCAAAGACGCGTCTCAGTGGGAGTGTCAGGACCGGCTCAATAGAAGCCTCATTCTCTACACGCGAGCTGATAAACATGAAAATAACAAATAAAAAATACACCTGTGATGAAGTTTTGGTATTAGTAATGGCTGACTCTGATTCTGAGGGAGAACATCTACCTTTAGAGTCTTTTCAGCCGAGTGAAAGTGAGAATGAGCGAGAGTGAGTGCGTGTGTAACTTGGACAGCGGCGCCGCTGCTCGTGCCATTCTGCAGCTTTACCTTTAGCACCTGCAGCTTTATCTTTAGCGCCTGCAGCTTTACCTTTAGCACCTGCAGCTTTACCTTTAGCGCCTGCAGCTTTACCTAGCACCTGCAGCTTTACCTTTAGCACCTGCTGCTTTACCTTTAGCACCTGCAGCTTTACCTTTAGCACCTGCAGCTTTACCTTTAGCGCCTGCAGCTTTACCTTTAGCACCTGCAGCTTTACCTTTAGCACCTGCAGCTTTACCTTTAGCACTTGCAGCTTTACCTTTAGCACCTGCAGCTACCTTAGCGCCTGCAGCTTTACCTTTAGCGCCTGCAGCTTTACCTTTAGCACCTGCAGCTTTACCTTTAGCACCTGCAGCTTTACCTTTAGCACCTGCAGCTTTACCTTTAGCACCTGCAGCTTTATCTTTAGCACATGCTGCTTTACCTTTAGCACCTGCAGCTTTACCTTTAGCACCTGCTGCTTTACCTTTAGCACCTGCAGCTTTACCTTTAGCACCTGCAGCTTTATCTTTAGCACCTGCAGCTTTACCTTTAGCACCTGCTGCTGTACCTTTAGCACCTGCTGCTTTACCTTTAGCGCCTGCAGCTTTACCTTTAGCACCTGCTGCTTTACCTTTAGCACCTGCAGCTTTACCTTTAGCGCCTGCAGCTTTACCTTTAGCATCTGCAGCTTTACCTTTAGCACCTGCAACTTTACCTTTAGCACCTGCTGCTTTACCTTTAGCACCTGCTGCTTTACCTTTAGCGCCTGCTGCTGTACCTTTAGCACCTGCAGCTTTACCTTTAGCATCTGCAGCTTTACCTTTAGCACCTGCAACTTTACCTTTAGCACCTGCTGCTTTACCTTTAGCACCTGCAGCTTTACCTTTAGCACCTGCAGCTTTACCTTTAGCACCTGCAACTTTACCTTTAGCACCTGCTGCTTTACCTTTAGCACCTGCTGCTGTACCTTTAGCACCTGCAGCTTTACCTTTAGCACCTGCAGCTTTACCTTTAGCATCTGCAGCTTTACCTTTAGCACCTGCAGCTTTACCTTTAGCACCTGCTGCTTTACCTTTAGCATCTGCAGCTTTACCTTTAGCACCTGCAGCTTTACCTTTAGCACCTGCAGCTTTACCTTTAGCCCTTTAGCACCTGCTGCTGTACCTTTAGCACCTGCAGCTTTACCTTTAGCACCTGCAGCTTTACCTTTAGCACCTGCAGCTTTACCTTTAGCACCTGCAGCTTTACCTTTAGCACCTGCTGCTTTACCTTTAGCACCTGCTGCTGTACCTTTAGCACCTGCAGCTTTACCTTTAGCACCTGCAACTTTACCTTTAGCACCTGCAGCTTTACCTTTAGCACCTGCAGCTTTACCTTTAGCACCTGCAGCTTTACCTTTAGCACCTGCAGCTTTACCTTTAGCACCTGCAGCTTTACCTTATCACAGGTGATAGAAGCCGGGGCGCGTGTACTCGCCGTGGCCGCGGTAGTGACAGGGAGTTTGGGAATAATGCAGCTTCTATTGACAGCTGTTTGGGACAAATACGTGTTGGTCATCCTGACACTTTACCCAGTCGAGGAGGGAGAGGCAGGGGTAAACATAGTCAGCGAGAATGCACTAATCAAAGCAGCGATCGTAATAAAAGTGATGGCTGTGTACTGTGCCTTATGAGAGGTCCCACACTCTAAAAAACTACTAACTATGCCACATGGATGGATAAGAAAAGATAAAGCAACTGCAACCACACACATACAGTACATGTGTATATTTCTAACTTTTTGCATACGTTTTACTAGTTATGGTTTATTAGAAGTTGTAGTTATTCTTTATTTTGGTAATGTTGCTTTTACAAATTACTGTTATATTTTTTTTTTCAGAATAAGAAAAAAAACTATAATATGTTCATTAGTGTGTATGTACTGTAAATAACATAACCACCAATATATAATGTCATGGTATGCAAATTATATGCAAACTAGATGTTTAAAATGTATTTACTTTGGGTCATACCTGACATTTTTCTAGTTTAGAGTAGGACTCTATCTCTTATCATTTTCAAACCACAGCCTTTTGAAATTTGGATCTCAAAAATCTGTATTTTTAATAAACCCTGGCGCCTAAAGGGGACAAGAGACTGACAAAAACTATAAGGGCATTATAGCCATAATAAATGATAGTACTTGGATACTTAAGTACATTTGAAGGCAAATACTTTTGTACTTTTACTCAAGTGACAGTTAAAAGGGAGTACTTTTACTTTTACTGAAGTAATATTTTATCTAGTGTATCTGTACTTTAACTCAAGTACTTGATTTGTGTACTTCGTCCACCACTGCTGCTTATACTTTTGTTTGTTTTTTCACTGTTGGTGGTCAGTTTAGGGAATATTTTAAGCATTTATTTTACATAGTCCAGCCTTATACTTGCCTGATAAGTATAAGCGTATACAGTATTTTACATGTATATTACATACAGTATATTATACCCTCAAGATTCAAGATTCAAGATAGACTTTATTGGTCCCCAAGAATAAACTAGTCTTGTGTGGATTATATTACATGAATACATAAATAGACACAACAACGATTACAAGCGCGCAATGATCTTTAGGAAAATTAAATAGAGCATTGTACAGACATACCAACATAACATACGTAGTCACAACTACAGTTGCTGTTACAACATACATAACATAAACATACAGACATCACACAACAGCAGGATAACAACAGCGTGATGGGATTTTTCAGTGGCTTTTTTGAGGGGTGCTGAGTGGCCTTGTCCATGAGGGAGTACAGGGAGTAACAGGAGGATAAGATAAGACCCAGCTGCTGGCCAGATTTCTAACCGAGAGAAGGGACTTGGGAAAGGAGGGAAGGGAGACAGAAATTTGTAATTTATATATTTTGATCTTCAGTTCTGGTTCTCAGCGTCAAGTGCGTGCGTCCATTTCGTGGAGTAACCTTGATGTTTCCTATCCATGGTCAGGCCCGTAATACCAAGATGTTGTCCACTCTTCTCTGGATGTAACCCCTTTATAATTGTTTAGCTGCAAAGCAGTTCACAGGTCTGACTCTGGTGTTGTGAACTCTTTTCTGTATGTCCAAAGTCCCTGCTGTCTAGTCAGCTCCTCGGACTGTGCGTGTCTTTGATGTAATCCCTTCAGTCTGTCACTCACATCCAAGCCTCTCCCATGGAGGCCTCTTAACCTCTTAAACGGTCTTCGTGTAAGGGCACCGCCATACGGCGATTTACAGCAAAATACAGCGATATACCTCTGTCCACCAGAGGGCAGGCTCCAAAAGCAGAAATATAAGGAGAAACCCAATGGCGACTTTACAAGTGTAAAAATCATGTTTACAGCCTGGTACAAAAGATGGCTCCGGTCTCTAGAGCTAAGTTTTTTCTACGTGATAACTCTAGGGGGGGTGAATTTTTGATTAATATGTCCGTTTATGCTATCTAAAAACTATTGTTTTACTATGGAGTAAAAGCCGAAAAGCCTGGATGTAACTGCCATTTTATTGCCCTTTCATAAAGACAATATCGGTGAATAGGAGACCGATGGGCGGATTACATCCATTTTTTTTTACAATCTATGGTCACGTCACAGAAGCACAGTTTAATTTCAGCAGACAGCAGCTGGGTAGATTTAAAAGCTGCTGTCTTACAAATTTTCTGATAGTTTAAGGCAGTCCCCAGACCAATGAGCAGGAACCCCACTATCATAAATCCAAAAAGAAATACACCTTCAATGTCCTCAACGGACAACGCTTCTAAACACAGAACTTGCCAGTTCTTCCAGGCATCCTGTGAGTATAGCCTAGCGCAAAGGTCCCGCCAGGGCAAATGGGTTCTCCCGGTGAACCCTTCTTATGGGAATAAAATGTGTCAATTGCGCTCAGAGACAAGGTAATCAGATCTATTTCAGTTCTTAGGAATCCGGTCAGCAGTAGAGTCAAAGAGCAATAAGAGAAATTTAGTATGACGAGACGAAACAAAAGAAGCATACACCAGAGGCAGGAGGAGCAGTAGAAAAAGTCTGCCTTGTCCGAGAACAGGTTGTGAAGTCCAGATGGGAAAAGTGTGGGTCCCCTACGGGTGGGGCGCCCATTAGTGTGTGTGATGTTTCAGGTCCATGTTTGTCTGCTGTAGGCCAACTGCCCACATCCTGCTCTGCAATATCTCTTCAAATCCAAGAAAACCTGAGGCCTGTGCAGGACTTAAATGCTGGGCGTCTGTGGATCCCTGTGGATTCTGCTGACTATCCTAAGCTTCTCTACGCCCAATTTAACAGAACTGAGATGATCTAAAGTTAGCAGAGTAAGAGTTCTTTATTGTGCACAAAAAACCCTTAAAGAAAGACCTTCATGAGGGTCTGGGAGTGTGTGCAGGTATCACTGACTCACCCAGCTGAGCGCCTCTTGCCACCCCGTCCTGGCACAGCTCCTCCCATCCGCACTTGACTGGCCCCAACAGCACCAGGCATGGCCACTGCACCTGGCAGCTCACTGGCCATCTCTGAAAAGAAAAAGATAATAATTAAAGCCACAAGCGGCGATAAAGACCCTCGCCTCCCTCAAGACCGTGAGGACACATGTACTCGGAGGATTGCATTTTTCAAATACATACATTTTTAGGCAGGCTTGAATTTTGTGGCCAATACATTTTATGCTCACTGGGACAAATTGGGGGATAATTTTGCAGAAAAATTATTTTAAAAAATATAACTCGAGCAAAAACAACAAAAAAACGAGCTGTCTATTTTACATACATGTGTTTAGCTCATTTTGCCCAAGTTTGGTGTCTGTGGAATGAAGCAGCTATTTTTTGTTGTTTTTTAAAAGAGAGGTGTATTCTAAGTCAGTTCACATCTTCAATTCAAAATGGCCACCTTCCCGTGTGTGATAGGGTGTGGTCCCCTTTGAATTTTTTGTTCATAAGCCCATGGTGGATGTGTGTACCAAGTTTCATTTGCCTACAACAAACTAAAATATTTACTTCCCATTGACTTTGTCCACATATTTGGGACATTGCTATGGCAACACATTTATAGATAGGGGGTGGTTGTCATTGGCTTTTATGCTCGTCATGACATAAGAGATGTGTGTACCAAATTTCATGTCTCTATGACAAACTAAATTCTTGGGTCCATTATAAGTTTGTAGGGGGCGCTGGAGAGCCATTTCTAAAGATAACCCTTTTATTTACATATTTTTTTGTTCAGGTCATGAATGTGCACAAACGCCTTTTTGGGTCCAACTCGATCCGAGAAGGCGTTTGAGAGTTAAGAGACGTTTTATTTTCACAAAAATGGCCACCTCGTTACAGGCTTGCCACACCCATACCCGATAAGATATCAAAAACATAGTCACAACTTTGGTTGGCACACGTGTCTAGATGATACTCACCAAATTTGGGGCCATTTAGATTAAAACACGATGATTTGCATCTTTCTGCGCAAGGGGTGCGATTTTAGTGGCCGCGTGTTTCACCCCACATGGCGGACTTCCTGTTGAGTTTAGGGTGTGGCTGTCATTGACTTTTCTGTTTGCCCTGAGGTGTCCTATGGATGTACCAAGTTTCATTTTTCTACGTTGGAAAAAAGTTACTTTCACTTTCCATAGGCCCAATGTATTTTGATTTTGTAGGGGTCGCCACTGAGTCATTTTTTCATATCTTTTCTTGCGGACTTTATTTCAATAATTTAGTCGCCGGGCTTGAATTTTGGGCAAAGTTTCCTGAGTTTTCGTGCATGTTCAGGGGGTCAAATTTGCCCTCAAAGAGCAGAAGAAGAATAATTAAAGCCGCAAGCGGCGATAAAGGCCCTCGCCTCCCTTGAGACCACGGGGACACATGCACTCGGAGGAGTGCATTTCGTGCTTTAAAGCGTAAACTTCATGGTAAAAGGATTCTGAGGAGTTTTCTAAGACTCTAGCCGTGGCTCTGGAGGGGCCTCCTCTAAAGGAAGGATCCTGGCAATTGGGAAATGGCATTTATTTCCCAAAGGTTGCCTCTTCACAGACTCATTACGACCACAGCCACAAATGTATCAAAAAACAAATTGATAACTTTTTTTGCACACGTGTCTAGATGATACTCACCAAATTTGGAGCTGTTTAGATGAAAAGCCTTTAGACACAAGGGGTGCGATTTAGGTGGTCACGCATTCCACCCAACATAGTAGATTTTCTGTTGAGTTTACGGTATGGCTGTAATACATTTTTCTGTTTGCCCTGAGGTGTCCTATGGATGTACCAAGTTTTGTATTTCTACATTGGAAAAATTTACTTTCATTTTCCATAGAACCAATAAATTTTGACTTTTCTAGGGGTCGCCACTGAGTCATTTTTTCGGGGATTTCAAATACATAAATTTTTGCCGGGCTTGAAGTCTGGGAACAATAAAAATGACTTTTAGTTGCACGTTTACTGGGTCAAATTGAAAATCATTTTTCAGAAAAATTAAAAAAAAAGAAATATACCAAATTATAATAAAAAAAAATATAACTCGAGCAAAAACGTCTAGAAAAACACCTGTCTATTTTACACACATGTGTTTAGCTCATTTTGCCCAAGTTTGGTGTCTGTGGAATGAAGCAGCTATTTTTTGTTGTTTTTTAAAAAATAATAATAATAATAATAATAATGGATTGGATTTATATTGCGCTTTTCTCCCAAGGGACCAAGGGACTCAAAGCGCTTACAGTCTGTCCATTATTCATTCATACACAGTCACACTGGTGATGGTAAGCTACAACTGTAGCCACAGATGCCCTGGGGCAGACTGACAGAGACGTGGCAGCCATTTTGCGCCTACGGCCTCTCCGACCATCACCACATACATTCACTCAACATTCTTACACATTCATACGAGGCAAGGTGGGTTAAGTGTCTTGCCCAAGGACACAACGACAGTTTTGAATTGTGGGGAGAGCGGGAATCGAACCCACTACCTTCCGGTTGAAGGACGACCGCTCTACCACTGAGCCACTGCCGCCCCAAAAAAAGAGGTGTATTTTAAGTCGGTTCACATTTTCAATTCAAAATGGCCACCTTCCCGTGTGTGATAGGGTGTGGTCCCCATTGGCTTTTTTGTTCATAAGCCCATACTGGATGTGTGTACCAAGTTTCATTTGCCTACGACAAACTAAAATTTTCACTTCCCATTGACTTTTTCGACATATTTGGGACGTTGCTATGGCAACACATTTATAGATAGGGGGTGGTTGTCATTGGCTTTTATGCTCGTCATGACATAAGAGATGTGTGTACCAAATTTCATGTCTCTATGACAAACTAAATTCTTGGGTGCCATTATAAGTTTGTAGGGGGCGCTGGAGAGCCATTTCTAAAGATAACCCTTTTATTTACATATTTTTGTGTTCAGGTCATGAATGTGCACAAACGCCTTTTTGGGTCCAACTCGATCCGAGAAGGCGTTTGAGAGTTAAGAGACATTTTATTTTCACAAAAATGGCCACCTCGTTACAGGCTTGCCACACCCATACCCGATAAGATATCAACAACAAAGTCACAACTTTGGTTGGCACACGTGTCTAGATGATACTCACCAAATTTGGGGCCATTTAGATTAAAACACAATGATTTGCATCTTTTTGCGCAAGGGGTGCGATTTTAGTGGCCATGCATTTCACCCCACATGGCGGACTTCCTGTTAAGTTTAGGGTGTGGCTGACATTGACTTTTCTGTGTCACCACTGAGTCATTTTTCGTATTTTTTTTTCGGGGACTTCAGATACATAAATTTTTCGCCGGGCTTGAAGTCTGGGACCAATAAAAATGACTTTTCGTGCATGTTTACTGGGTCAAATATAGGATGTCTCAAATTTAGGATACACCTCTTTTTTAAAAAACAACAAAAAATAGCTGCTTCATTCCACAGACACCAAACTTGGGCAAAATGAGCTAAACACGTGTGTTCAATAGACAGGCGTTTTTCTCGAGTTATATTTTTTTTACTTATAATTTTTCTGTAAAATGATCCTCAATTTGATCCAGTAAACGTGCAACTAAAAGTAAAATTTATTGACCTCAAAATTCAAGCCCCGGCAAAAAATGTATGTATTTGAAGTCCCAGAGGAAAACAAATGAAAAATGACTCAGTGGCGACCCCTGGAAAATGAAAATACATTGTGCCTATGGAAAGTGAAAGTAATTTTTTTTCCAATGTAGAAATACAAAACTTGGTACATCCATAGAACACCTCAGGGCAAACAGAAAAGTTTATTACAGCCATACCGTAAACTCAACAGAAAATCTACTATGTTGGGTGGAATGCGTGACCACCTAAATCTCACCCCTTGTGTCTAAAGGCTTTTATAAATAAATGCCATTTCCCATTTGCCAGGATCCTTCCTTTAGAGGAGGCCCCTCCAGAGCCACGGCTAGAGTCTTAGAAAACTCCTCAGAATCCTTTGGAACTTGTAAACTTGTACTTTTAGACAAGTTATATTTGCATTTTGCCTTTTTAAACAGGGGGGTGCAGCGATTCCTGAGTCATCTCAAATCTCCAGCCAGTACTTTGTTTTTCTCACCTTAGCCCAAGCATAATCTATTATTTTCAAAGGTTCAGACAGCTCCCAGGAAAACCAGGGATTGTGGAGACCTTTAACTCTAAATTACAAGGTGGTGTAGCAGGCCCAAGCAGTAGCACAGGCCCGGTTATTTATCATTACCGTGAAGTTTACGCTTTAAAGCACGAAATGCACTCCTCCGAGTGCATGTGTCCCCGCGGTCTCAAGGGAGGCGAGGGCCTTTATCGCCGCTTGCAGCTTTAATTATTATTATTCATTCATTTTCTACCGCTTTGTCCCGTTAGGGGTCGCGGGTGACTGGAGCCTATCCCAGCAGCTTTGGGCCTGAGGCGGGGTTCACCCTGGACAGTGGCCAGTTAGTCGCAGGGCTATCATTTAGACATAGACAGTGACAGACAACCATTCACTCTCACATTCATTCACTAGGGACACTTTAGAGTTGCCAATTGACCTGTACATGCATGTCTTTGGGTGGGAAGCCGGAGTACCGGAGAGAACCCACGGTAACACGTGGAGGACATGCAGACTCCTCACAGAAAGACCGGAGTCGGCCGAGAATGTTTGAGTCGGCCGGGTTTTGAACTCACTACCTTCTTGCTGTGAGGCAGGAGTGCTAACCACTCTGCCACGTGCAGCCTATTATTATTATTATTACATCAATTTTATATAGTGCTTTTCCAGGGACGCAAAGACGCTTTACATATCAATTATTCATTCACTCCACAGTCACACACTGGTGGTGGTAAGTTACATCTATAGCCACAGCTGCCCTGGGGCAGACTGACAGAGACGTGGCAGCTATTCCGCACCTACGGACTCTCCGACCATTACCAAGTACATTCACAATCTTACACATTCATACAAGGCAAGGTGGGTTCGGGGGTCATTTTGGCTGTATTGTGTGTAATGTGACCTCTCCAAATTAAAATGACTGCTGTTATTGAACCCTATGTAATTTAAATACAAGTGTGGGCTCTTTGTAAAGGTAACAACCTCTAGTTTCACCCACAACAGTCAGAATCTCTCTAAGTACTACTGATACAATTTTATACACTTTGGAACACACAGAGAAAATGATTTTTTGTGTCCTCACCTGAAATATTTAGTGAAAATAAAGGTGTAAAAGGCTTCAGGAGGTAGTTGAGGACTAAAACACACTATGGGCCAAAATAATAACTTGATGACTAGTCACATTTCGAAAAGAATATCTGTAAAAATGAATTTTTTACACCAGTTTTTATGTTGGTAGGTCCATGCGTTTTATAGAGGGACCATAGTTTATCCAAACTCATCCAAATTGGAGACATTTGGAAAACGTATGAAAAAGTGCAATAAGTTCTGAATGCTTCAACCCACAGGCATCAATGAGGGCTCTACTGAAAGCTTACATCTAGAGGAAAACATGTTTACAAACATCATCACTCTATTAGTTATGAAAATTAATATTCCATAATAATAACACAATAAAATTGACATATTTACATTAAAAAATAGTCAAAATGAGTGTTATGGGCCAAAATATATATTTTTGAATAATATCCACACATAAAAAACATACTGCAAACTATTTACATAGGTTATAAAACTGTTGGTCAATGTTACAAAATATGGATCAATGTTACAATATATGTGCAACATTGTCTCTTGTTGCAGAAAGCACAAGAGCATGTCACGTGGAGCATTTTACTGCACCTCTGTGAAAGGACAAAGGAAAGGTGTGAAATCTTGAGCTTCACATAAGACCACATCCGCCCCTCCCCCCTCTAAACGCTTTCTTTCCGACTGCTGCTGTTCCAAAATGTCAATAAAAAGAAATGCACATGCCTCCACTACATCCTCTAACAAGTATTTTATTATTTTTGTAAGTTTTGCCATAGTTTTTACGCAAAAAAAAGCACAATAACATGCGCGCGTCATATGACGCATAAGCTTTCTCATTGAGGTGGCTTGTGTTTACGCCGAGGCACAGACGCTTCAGGCCGAAGGAAACCCAGGCATGTTTAGCATCGTTAAACTCGGGAGATCATTGGCTATCCGTCTAGCGTCATGCTGACCATATACGGAGAACAACGAATGTGCTAGAAGCGTTTACGTGATGCGTAATGGCCGCAGAGTCTGTGCGGCCATAGGCGGATATCTAAGGCCCGCCTGCTCAAAACTCGTCAGAAATGGCTGGAAAAGGTGTCAATCGAAGGCTAACACTTCCTGTTAGCATTTTAGTAGCATTTCAGTAGCTTTTTCGCGTCTCAAAAGGACTTATGGCTTTTATTATCAAAAGAAATGACAAAAAATGTCGCTGCTGATTTCAAGTTGGAAATCCTTCGCTGCAGTTTTTGAGCCTTGGAGGATATAACATGTCTTGTGGACCTAATTATTTTACTGGATATTATTCCCTGGACCTTTACGGACAGAAAGAGACCAAGCTTTCAGGATTTGGTGCGGTTTTCAGTCCAAAACAGCCAGCCAAGGTAGGAACAGTCTAAACTAAATCTTTGTGCTTGTCTGTAAAAAAGGCTTTGGTGTCGGTGCTGTGGTTGTAACGTGTTAAAATGGTTTATATTGTCTGAAAGATGAGACTTTAAGCTTTCATTTTGGTATATAGGTTGTTGGGGTTTGTTGGTTTCTGAGGAGAACGAGCCTGTAATGACTAATGAGCGAAGCCGGTGTGACTTAGCTCAATAATCCGCAGGTGCGCGCTCATGAACCCACCTGTAAAATGATGTTCGTTCATATCCAGCTCAGACATGACATAAATCTGTAGCTTACTATACTTGTTGTAGCCATTAAACAATTGTTTTTTCTTTCATATTTATGTTTAAATATTATATTATTATTTTTAAATTTCATCTGATTATGATAGACTATAAGTGCAAAGATGCGAGTGGGTCAGAAATGATTTTGGTGGTTATATTTAGTTTAATATTAAGTTTTGTTTTGTAAAAAGCCTTTCTTTCGTTTTGTACAAATTGTCTCTTAATTTTAATAAAGGTTTCTTCGGCCAATTGCATGTATTTAATAAATAAGAAGCAAATAAGTAGACTATGAGGTCGTGGATGCCATCGCTTTCATTGCTCATGAACTGGAGCGCGTCTCAAATAAACTGAAACTCAGCAGGTTTGCCTTACAGACATGAGAAATATGTAGCCTAATATGTGTAGAGACGAAAAGATTTAAATAAGCATAGTGCAGTGTTCAGAGCTCACACGGTAAACAACCAGCTTGATACAGATGGATCACTACTTTAGCAGTTAGCCGCACTGATATCAGTGAGCGAGGAGTCCGCTCACATACTCGACTCGCAGCGCGGCGGGGGCGGGGCATCACGATGGTGTTTCTCCATCGTGATGTTGGTCAGCCATCACGATGGACGATGATATCGGCCATCGGCACAACCCTAGTGGACGGAACACACACACACACACACACACACACACACACACACATACATACATACATACTTGGTGTGGAAATAAAAAATAGAAACCTAAAAAAAAGAACACATAAAAAAATTTCACACATAATAAAAAAAAATAAAAAAAATTAAAAAAAGAAAGTTATGTTTAGATAAAAACTCTTGTTCATTACATTTTTCGTCATAATTGCAAACGCATGTGTTGTATTCATTGTTGCAAAACTTGTTCATACGTAGTTTGAACTGTATATAGTTCGTATGTTATTGTGATCAAAACCATTGATCTGAAGCTCAATGTTGATGCTGTCATGTAAATAGTTTTCTAATCAGCAATAAATATAACATTTTCTGATCAACCCATATTAATAATTGCATGATTAAAAATAACATACCAGTTAAAGCCCCGCCCATTTCAAGTCAACCCGACCACTTCCGGGTTAAAATCCGCCCACGTCCGGGTTAGGCCACGCCCAGTCCGAGTACAGATACAGATACAGATAATGCTGTACTCGCTCATCCCTACCTCCTACCTTCTGGTTAAAGGACGACCGCTCTACCACTGAGCCACTGCCGCCCCAAATTATCTTAATTAGTTATCATTCATATTGTCAGAAAAATGGTAAAAAAAGAAGCTTTTTGGACACACTGACACATCGTGTCAACCTTCTGAGGGTTCTGACCCAAGCAGCCGCTTCAAGTTAGACAAATAAAGAAAATTCACAGAACATTTTATTTTATTTTCCAACAAATACTCAACAGCAAACCTAAAGGAAAGTGAAGGCCTGAAAATTGTAGTACATACATCATTACATTATATACTTTTATATGGACTAATTACTGAAAAGACTGAGGTAATATTTAACCTGTTTCAGAATCATAAGCTGTAATTACACCAATTTAGTTGCTGTCCATTATAATTTCAGTTTTTAATCAATATGCTCATCCTACAATAAACTAATCAGACTTGATGCATATGTATTTTTTGTTTTTTTCTTTTTTTTATTTAAAGGTGCATTGCGGAAGTTTTACTGGTTAAAATAAAAAAAACAGCCTGATGTGCAGAATGAGCCTGAGAATCTGAATTCTCCGTGGTTGCCTCTGTAGGCCTGTGCAGTCAATTAAATGAGAAGTGTTCGGGAACAAAACTCCCACACTGTTTCGGCGGACGAGACGTAATGCACGTGCACGTTTACCTGGTTCTGACTTCCTGGTTTGCCACCATAACTACTCTAAGCAACGCTAGCGACAAAGTTGAAAATGAATCCTGAAAACACTGACATGGACTCTGCATAAGACCAAGAAAAGAAAGGTTTTATCATGTGCCACCAAAAAGGCAAAATTGAGTACGACCGCATCGAATAAGAGTGTTAAATCAGAGAACTAAGCTCTGCTTTGGGGATAAAAACAGACTCTGAGCTGGCTTTCCTTGTATTGAAAAGGTAAGACATCAATACAGACCATGTATACTATATTGTGGTGTTTTGTTTTCAGTTTTCTAAAGCTAAATAACATTAGCATGCTTGTAATGCTAACCGCTAACAGAAACGTCTCATAATAAGTTACTGTCTTGAATGGATACCTTCAGAGCACAAGTGTTTTATGAGCCTCCAAGTTTTTGGCGTTAGACTTTGTCAGGGACTCTTTTCTTCCAGACTTACGTTGGCTCGTTTGCTAAATAACCTTCACCAGAGATAACACGAGCCTTGACAACTTTATAAATTTAGCCAGGATGTAATATAGGATGTAATTAATATCATTGTTTGCCTTGTTATACACGTATTCTGTACATATTCCGCCATGTCAAATTACTGCGCACACACCACCAGGGACGTGGGAACTATATTGTGAGGGGGTTCCATGGTGACGCGTCATTGCATGTTACGTGACACACCGCAGCAGCAACAGCACTGAATGAATGATGATCTGCTTTTATGTCATTTTTCCTTTTTTTATTCAGAATATTCACAAATGTGTTAGATATGGCATGAAATATGTGATATTCAAATATGTGGAAGTATATTGTTGTTTAAACACCTTTTATAACGATCGCGTTAGTTGAGCTGTACTAGCCGTGTTAGTTTGTGCCGCAGACGCAGTTCAGAGAATCGGATCTGTTGGATTTACAACCTCTTTGTTTACAACACGTGAATTCATCCACTTCTCCCGAAATACTTAAAAGAAAACAAAAACAACGAACAACCCCCCCCCCAGATATGAAATTTTGTCCATATCCTTCAGCCCTAGTTCTGATGTTAGAAGTCTGTTTTTTTTTTTTAATATACTTAAAAAAGACAATGTTTTCACTTTGCTCTGTAGGTCTGATCTCAAATCCTTTCAAAACAAAGTACTCAAGTGTGCATTTTTCCTTCTCACCCAGCTTGGACCCTTCTGGCTGCACTGGACTATACTCATCATAGCCACCGGCCACTCCAGGTCAACCATAAAGGCCAAGTCATTCTTTTTGTATTTCATAGTTTTGTAGCCTATAATATTATGCTCTTGTTGTTGATGTCAACTAATGTTACATTTATTGTTCTGCAGACAAAGAAGGGTCATAGCTCTACCATGTTCACAGACTACAGCTACATCCCTCAGCTGTTATTGTCTATAGTTTCCAGGGGGACTCCCAAGAGGACACGTGACCCTTTGGCCCTGGAGTTGTGCTCCCACTTACAGCTGAATTGGCACTGACACAACTCTGCAAGAAGACAGGTTTGTCAGCCACATGCCCAAAGTCCCATCTCTAACAGAAAACATAATATTTAGGGAACATGCAGCAGTGGAGAAGTCTTGCCTGTTTTCTTATCAGCTTTACACCATCAAGGTTAGGGTTATCTCTTATCTACAATGCTGAAAAACCTTTGTGTTACCTCTCACTATCTGTATGTCATGTCTGTATGACAAAATGACCAATACTTATTCTTTCTATTCAATTACATTTTTAATTAAAAATATGTGCAGGAAAGAATGAATGTCTTTACATAAACACTGTATAAAACGTGCAGGTAAATATGCAATGTAGTGGGCACCCTGTTGGATCCTTTGGCAGCATTTACTTTCTAGATCTGTTTGCATGACTCAGTTCAGTTCAGAAAGGTGCACCACGCTGACTGAGCCCTGTTTGGTTCGGCTGGTCCTGGTGTGGCTTGCCCGTACTCCATCACATCCAGAAAAACCCCTGGCAGACATGTTACAACCATCTGGAAAACTTCATCCTCCTCCTTCTGCAACATTAGCTGTAACTGTGTCTGAAAATGGAACAACAAGCATTGTTTAGATTACAGAGGTTTATTTGGTGTGTGATCTTTTCTGTAGATATATGACCTACCTGCCTCTGTTGACCTGCAGCAGCTGAGCCCCAGCTGAGTCTGTCCTCCTCACTGACAGCTCCAGCTTCTGCTCTTTCCTGAGTCACTGTCAGAGCTCTCCTCCAGAGGAGCTTGAAACTCTCCTGAGCTGGAGTCTTGAGAAGAAAACAATAAATAAAAATAAATTGCATACATCATATTGAGCTTAACTTCATGTTGGAGGTATTCTGAATGACACAAATAAACAATGATAACAGCAAAATGACATTTCAATGTTGTCTCAGCCTAATGCAAAACTAATTTAGAAAACAGTTATGGTTCCTAGAAACAAGCTAAACTCCTTCACTCGGTCATATTATTATTTTATTTATAATTTATGTAGCGCTTTTCCACCTAGTGGCAAACTCAAAGCGCTTTACCAGTGTTATCGCTGACCACTGGAGGCAAGGTGGGTTAAGTCTCTTGCCCAAGGACACAACGACATTATGAACAGTGGTGAGAGCAGATTGTTACTTTGTATGTTCTTTTCTCTACAATACATAAGAGGTCAGTGAGTTAGTTTTACTGTGGAGCTTGTCACTGATGTGTTCCACAAGGTGGTTTAGGAACAGTGCAGCTGTTTAGACATTAGTTGACCAGATAAAAATTTAATGCAGTCTTTGTGCAAAGACTCAACAAAATAACAGTATTAGTAACACGTACATTATCATGTCTGATATAAGTTCACTAACATTAACCGTTATCCTGCTGAGACTGCGGGCCTCGGTGAAAGCTACGCGAGTTGTTGATGTAGCTGCTCAGCTAACGTTAGCTATTTTAGACAAAAGTTAACTTGCAGTCGATAATATATCATACAAACATTAGTCGCCCTCTTCTCTCCCATGTCTCAGGAGTTCTCTTTACTGCTGCGTCAGCACTCGAGAGTCAAATATAGTTGTATGTCAAGCAATAAACTTGCAGAAGTGTAACTTTCCTACCTCCAGGCTCCTCTGTAAACATTATGCCTGTAAACATAAATTACTTGTGGAACGGCAGATTCTTCTTCAGTTGTTGTTTGTTCGCACTTGTAAAAGCATGCCCACAGTGAACACGCACAACCCTGAATGCAGGTTTTAACAAAGTGAATCTGTGAATAAAAGAAACATTAACAAACACTAAATTAGTAAATGAAACAAGGACATCGGCCGACGAGAAGAGCGTGTACGATGTGCCAAAGCCAGTAGAAATACACACAAACATATTTTCTTTCCAGAAGGACCTTTAGTGCCACATGTTTTAGCATTAGCAAAAGACCGCATCAACGCTAACGTCTTTCAGCGTAAGAGGAGAAGAGGACTCTTGTTGCATTTGTCAAATTAAAAACCTCCCTCTTCCTGTTCATGCTGCCACATCATTGGGCACAGACATAGTGTGAGCCCATGCTTTAACTCATGGTTAGATCGGCACGATTCAAAATGGATTTACCCAAGTTTGGAAACAAAAAACTTGCGAAAATTGGCAGCAAAAGGTTTGAAACCTGGAGCACTCGGAGAAAACCGGAGCACACACTGGGAGAACATCTACACAGAGAGGATAAAAAGCTACATTGACACTGTATTTCAGATTTGACTGAATTCATAAAAATGTCATTACCCTTGACTTTTTCCAACAGTTGTACGGTGATGGCCTCCTGTAGCTGAGATGTCTGTCAGTTGTAATTATAAATAGAAAAATGTAGTCATGAAAAGAGACCATTGAAGAACTGTGTTCACAGTCATTCCAACGCTCTAACACAGCCACTTTACGCACATAGACCTCATAACTCCAATAATCTGTTCATGTTTAAGTCTAACTGTAGTCAAAAGTACTGGGTACAGTATAATAATGTTATGGACACCTAGCAGTAATAACTAGTTCATAACGTCTGAGTTACTGATGCTCCAAGAGCCTTATTTCTGTAGCTCAACAAACAGCAAGAGCAATGTATTCTAACATATTCTTAGACAAGACACAGTTCAAAACCCCAGTAGGGTCACAGAATTGCTTAGTAAGAGGGGTTCAGTGCTTTTGTAGGATGTCAGAGTTTGCTTTAAACCCCTGCCTAGGCTCTCCGTGCCTGTGTTTGGAACAGTGTCCACACAGCTCTCCTTCGTTTGAATAGGCACTCGACACAACACGCTTTATTTCTATTAAATGTAAATAGAGATTGCCACCTAAAGCTGACACATTAAATAAAAAGCTATAATGTTGTGTATCCGTAAGTTAAGAACCTTTTGTAATGCTGGAAGACATGGCTAAAGCGTTAGAGCACACTCTCCCAACAATAACAGTCACAAATGCGAGGCGCGTAAATGTGAATATGTACAAAAACAGCGCCAGTCGTTGTGTATTTAAGCTGAGAAGTTGTGTAGTGTGTAAAGAATAGAAGCCTGTCGCCTCGCTGAAGTGGGGGAAGGGGCTGGATGCAGCGACGGGCTTGGGCGGCCTCACGCCGGCCTCAGCCCTCCGGACGGACAGTCTCACGGAGACGCACACGCCTTTGTTCCTTTGCACCGTGGATTCTGCCAAATTCAAACACGCTCCGTGTGGACTCACCTGAAGGGTTGACTGCAGCGGAGTCGCCATATTTCCCTTCAGCGGAAAAGAAGATGCAAACGTTGGCGATGGGGCACAATGACGCACAAAGCACGGCAGACTGCGAGCTCCGCGACGGAGGCTGTTAACTCCACGGACTTGTAACAAAACCACCTCCTCACGTTCGTTCAGCCAAAGCTCGGAGCTAAAACCAGAAGGAGAACCTGTTAGAGGCGACGCAAAGCACTGTCAATGTGTTTTTGAGGAAAATGTTGGCCGGGACCAGACTAAACCAGTGCAAGATGTCTGAATGGAAGCACCGCGAGATTTTAGTGCTGCTTGAATAAATTAATGTAACAGAGGGAAGCAGTGGACGCGCTGAGGGGAGCGAGGCTGCTCTGAGGATGCAGCATGCTGTTGTTGTACTTTAAGTATCATTAGCACATCTGAAACAGTGCAAGATGTCTGAATGGAAGCACCGCGAGATTTTAGTGCTGCTTGAATAAATTAATGTAACAGAGGAAGCAGTGGACGCTGAGGAGCGAGGCTGCTCTGAGGATGCAGCATGCTGTTGTTGTACTTTAAGTATCATTAGCACATCTGAAATGTAGAGGCTAATGGAGCAGTGCTCCCTGAGCCACAGGTGCAACCCCTGCACTGACCGCCATATTTATTATAAACAAGACATGATACTAATACATCTGCATTATTCTGTAATCTTTATGATTCTGACCCTTGTTTCAGAACTTTCTTAGCAGATGTCCCACTTTATACAAACATACTGAATCCAGAGAGAGGACAGAATAATATTAGAGAGGACAGAATGATATTAGAGAGGATAGAATGATATTAGAGAGGATAGAATGATATTAGAGAGGATAGAATGATATTAGAGAGGACAGAATGATATTAGAGAGGACAGAATGATATTAGAGAGGATAGAATGATATTAGAGAGGACAGAATGATATTAGAGAGGATAGAATGATATTAGAGAGGATAGAATGATATTAGAGAGGACAGAATGATATTAGAGAGGATAGAATGATATTAGAGAGGACAGAATGATATTAGAGAGGATAGAATGATATTAGAGAGAGGACAGAATGAAATTAGAGAGGACAGAATGATATTAGAGAGGACAGAATGATATTAGAGAGGATAGAATGATATTAGAGAGGACACAATGATATTAGAGAGGATAGAATGATATTAGAGAGGACACAATGATATTAGAGAGGATAGAATGATATTAGAGAGGACAGAATGATATTAGAGAGGATATAATGATATTAGAGAGGACAGAATGATATTAGAGAGGATAGAATGATATTAGAGAGGACACAATGATATTAGAGAGGATAGAATGATATTAGAGAGGACAAATGATATTAGAGAGGATAGAATGATATTAGAGAGGATAGAATGATATTAGAGAGGATAGAATGATATTAGAGAGGACAGAATGATATTAGAGAGGACAGAATGATATTAGAGAGGATAGAATGATATTAGAGAGGATAGAATGATATTAGAGAGGACAGAATGATATTAGAGAGGATAGAATGATATTAGAGAGGATAGAATGATATTAGAGAGGACAGAATGATATTAGAGAGGACAGAATGATATTAGAGAGGATAGAATGATATTAGAGAGGACAGAATGATATTAGAGAGGACAGAATGATATTAGAGAGGATAGAATGATATTAGAGAGGACACAATGATATTAGAGAGGATAGAATGATATTAGAGAGGACAATGATATTAGAGAGGACAGAATGATATTAGAGAGGACAGAATGATATTAGAGAGGATATAATGATATTAGAGAGGACACAATGATATTAGAGAGGATAGAATGATATTAGAGAGGACACAATGATATTAGAGAGGACAGAATGATATTAGAGAGGACAGAATGATATTAGAGAGGATAGAATGATATTAGAGAGGATAGAATGATATTAGAGAGGATAGAATGATATTAGAGAGGACAGAATGATATTAGAGAGGACAGAATGATATTAGAGAGGATAGAATGATATTAGAGAGGATAGAATGATATTAGAGAGGACAGAATGATATTAGAGAGGATAGAATGATATTAGAGAGGATAGAATGATATTAGAGAGGACAGAATGATATAAGAGAGGACAGAATGATATTAGAGAGGATAGAATGATATTAGAGAGGACAGAATGATATTAGAGAGGACAGAATGATATTAGAGAGGATAGAATGATATTAGAGAGGACACAATGATATTAGAGAGGATAGAATGATATTAGAGAGGACACAATGATATTAGAGAGGATAGAATGATATTAGAGAGGACAGAATGATATTAGAGAGAATATAATGATATTAGAGAGGACAGAATGATATTAGAGAGGATAGAATGATATTAGAGAGGACACAATGATATTAGAGAGGATAGAATGATATTAGAGAGGACAGAATGATATTAGAGAGGATAGAATGATATTAGAGAGGACAGAATGATATTAGAGGA
>CM044548.2:36188184-36190426 GCA_024416835.2 Perccottus glenii | reverse complement strand
GTCAGCTCTCGGCCAATCAGAGCAGGCCGCTGTTTGTCCAGCTCAGCTCCAGTGCGGTCAGCTGGTTATCAGTTCAAAGCTCTCACCGATGTGCCATAGGAACTTCCTTGTCGATGTTGACATGTTTTCAACTTTTATTTTTTGGAATATTATTTGTTACTAATTGTTACCATTTACAAGTTATTTTTTGTCAGGTTTAATGTTTGTATTTTCTTTTTAGTTGACAGCTCATTGCTAGTAAATACAAAACTTGGTTAAAGCAACACTATTTTAATTTTTTTACCTCAGAATATTAAAGTTGACTATCATCAAATAGCCTCAATCAAAGTCAAATACAGATTACATGGAATCTAATCACTTTAAAAGACAAAAAGTTGGTTTAGTAGATGCTACACAATCACAAACTCTTAAACACAACTTTAATAAGACTCTATGGATTTCAAAGGACAGAGATATAGACATTTTTTTTATTTGGGGCTATACAGGAGATTGTAGCAAAGCTTGGAAATAATTATTTTGCTTTATAATGTAAGAGGTCTGTTCTGTTCAGTTTATTTCACACGTGGAAAGCATATGCTACTAAAGAAAACATCCAAGAGTTGGAAAAAGCATGAACTTTTTAAACTTTTTAACCTATTTTTCTGTGGCACACTATAAACTATTAAAAATCTTGCCAATTCAACACTCAGACCTGGTTTGAATCCCAGACAGGTCTCACTCACCCTGTTTCCTGTCAACCTACTGTCAAAAAATCTATCAATAAAAAAATAAAAGCCAAAAACAACAATTCTAATCTAACACAGCTAATAGGGTGTTTATGGATGTGTCAAAATGTGGTACAGATCTTATGAATACACAGGCAACAATCACATTTAAATCCATTCATCAAAGAAGTGGAACAGAATATGCAGTAAACATAGAGTCAGCACAGTAGCTGTTAATGTGTGACACTCTCAGAGATTACACTGCACCCTCGTCAGCATTGGGAAACAAACAGATGGTGACCACTGATACAAATCTGACTTATACAATGCTGTTAGAACATTTTATCAATTTTCAAAGTGCTCAACAGTAATTTGGTAGAAATCAAGCAAAAGAAAGCAACAATAAAATCAGAATCAAAATGTTTTCAAGTGTTTCTTAAAGTGAATAAGGTTGAAACCTTGGGATTCTTTATTAATTGCACAATATCCATAGCTCACCAAAAATGACTAAATAAAAAAGGAAAACAAGTCAGACAACAACAACATAGTCAGAGGACTATGACACAAAGGGTGTCAATGTGTAACAATTTGGACTGAAACCTGCTCAGGATTAACTAATATTATCATTAAACCATTTTCAGGGTTATATAAGTTGCAAATGAATCTGCAAATGACATTACATATGCTATGTTTTCATTGGATTCTACAGCATATTTTGATGATGTCAAGTACTTCACAATTTGGATGTATGAATTAAGAAGTCTTTTATTTATTTTCTACCGCTTATCCCAGACGTCTACTGACAAACATCCAGTCATTCACACATTCATAGTGTTCATTTTTAATATCATTGTTCCAGAGGATTTTCATTCAGGATAGGCTGGTAAACTGGGGGACTTCATGTATTAAACATATTTGGTTTACTGGATTTAACTTCTAAGAACAGGTATGGAAGAATCCACCAACACAAACAAACCAGACAAACTATCGAGACAAGTCAAATAGTTAAAAACACTAAAGGTCATATAGCGTTGGCTAACTCACGTGTTGCCAAATAAATACGGATTTTAGAATATGACTGTTGTTTTGTGCCATTTAAGTGCCCCAAGTATTATTCTGATATCTGATTGGTTGGATATCTAATTTGTTAGAAACTATTTTATCTGTGCAATTTTTATTAGTTCAGGACCTAATGATGCAACTCAAATCCAGAGAGATCAGGCCGTGTGTGTAATCGAATATATGGTTATGAACAAGGCACTTGGATGTACAGTAGTTTTAAAAGAAGAAGACGTTTTGTCCCTCATTCAAGGGATTTTGTCAGTTTGACTGGTGAGAAGGCTGAGTTTTATATCCCTCAGTGGGAGTGGCCTACTGTCATTGTCATTGGTCTAAAAGTTAATGAAAGACAAGAGTCTGGTTCCCGTAACCTTTTCTTGCACAGAGACCAGAATAATTCTTTGTACAGAACAGAAACAAAATGCATGGCTGACGGGCTGTGAAATCAATGCAACGTTTAACATTCTCTCTTCTTGTTT
>CM044548.2:36163184-36178184 GCA_024416835.2 Perccottus glenii | reverse complement strand
TGAAGCCATTTATTGTCAAACAATTGTGTTTACTCTTTTTAAAACATAATGACAACAGAAACTACCCAAATGACCCTGATCAAAAGTTTACATACTCCAGTTCTTAATACTGTGTGTTGCCACCTTTAACATCAATGAAAGTTTGAAGTCTTTTGTGGTAGTCAATAATATTGAGGTCAGGAGACTGAGGCCAGTCCACAACCTTCACTTTATGCTGCTGTAGCCAATGACAGGTCAACTTGGCCTTGTGCTTTGGATTGTTGGCATGTTGGAACATCCAAGTAAGCCCAATGCTCAGCTTCTGGACTGATGAGTGCAAATTTTCAGTATTTTTTGATAACATTCTGCATTCATCTTTTCTTGGGCCTTTGTAGCTCACACATCCCCAAAATATCAGCAACACAACTCCATGTTTCACAGTAGGAATGGCGTACCTTTCATCATAGGCCTTGTCCATCCATCCATCCATCCATCCATCCATCTTCTACCGCTTATCCAGTGCCGGGTCGTGGGGGCAGCAGTCTAAGCAGAGACGCCCAGACTTCCCCGCTCCCCAGACACTTCCTCCAGCTCTTCTGGGGGGATACCAAGGCATTCCCAGGCCAGCCGCAAAACATAGTCCCTCCAGCGGGACCTAGGTCTTCCCCGGGGTATCCTCCTGGTGGGACATGCCCGGAACACCTCCCTAGGGAGGCATCAAGGAGGCATCCGAAACAGATGCCCGAGCCACCTCAGCCGGCTCCTCTCGATGTGGAGGAGCAGCGGTTCTATTTTGAGCTCCTCCCGAGTGACCTTACCCTATCTTCTATGTATTTTTCAACTGTCCTGGACACATTCCTGCACGGCCTGTCCGTCCTGGGAGTGGATCCCTCCTTCTGTGGTTCTCCCTGAGGTTTCTCTTTTTTCCCGTCTGGGTTTTTTTGGAGTTTTTCCTTACCCTGATGGAGGGTCTAAGGACAGGGGATGTTGTCTAGTGCAGTCTGTTAAGCCCTTTGAGGCGACTGTTGTTGTGATATTGGGCTATACAAAATAAATGTCTTGTGTTATCTCTAAGGGAGCACCCCGCCACCCTGCGAAGAAAGCTCATTTGGCCGCCTGTATCTGGGATCTTGTTCTCTCGGTCATGACCCAAAGCTCATAGGTGAGAGTAGGAACGTAGGTTGACCGGTAATTCAAGAGCTTTGCCTTACAGCTCAGCTTCTTTTTTACCACAACAGACCGGTATATCTATTCGTCTGTCAATCTCACGCTCCTTCCTTCAATCACTCGTGAACAAGACCCCAAGATACTTAAACTCCTCCACTTGAGGCAGGAGCTCTCCACCAACCTGAAGGGGACAAGTCACCCTTTTCCGACTGAGAACCATTTTTGCAGCCGCTTCACACCCCAGTGCACGCTGAAGGTCCTGGCTTGATGGATCCAGCAGCACAACATCATCTGCAAAAAGCAGAGACGAATTCCTGTGGTCCCCAAACCAGACTCCCTCCGGCCCCTGGCTGCGGCAACAAATCCTGTCCTGTCCAGTTGTACAGGGACCCTCAGCAAAGGTCCCCGGACCCCATACTCCTGGAGCACCCCACAGGGCGTCACGAGGGACACAGTCAAATGTCTTCTCCAGATCCACAAAACACATGTGGACTGGTTGGGCAAACTCCCATAAACCCTCCAGCACCCTGGAGAGGGTATCAAACTGGTCCAGTGTTCCACGAACGGGACGAAAACCGCATTGTTCCTCCTGAATCCGAGGTTCGACTATCGGCCGCATTCTCCTCTCCAGTACCCTGGCATAGACTTTCCCTGAGAGGCTAAGGAGTGTGATCCCTCTGTAGTTGGAACACACCCTCCGGTCCCCCTTCTTGAAAAGAGGGACCACCACCCCGGTCTGCCAGTCCAGAGGTACTGTCCCCAAACATCACGCAATGTTGTAGAGGCGTGTCAACCAAGACAGCCCTACAACATTCAGAGACTTGAGGTACTCAAGGCGTATCTCATCCACCCCCGGTGCCTTGCCACCGAGGAGCTTCTCAACTCAAGCTTCCTTCCACCGTCCAACAATGTCCCCAGTCCCAGACCTGAGTTTTTATCTCCACAATTACCCGGGCTGCAGCCCGCTTGGCCTGCCGGTACCCATCAGCTGTCTCAGGAGTCCCACGAGCCAACCAGGCTTGATAGGTCTTCTTCTTCAGCTTGACGGCATCCCTTACTTCCGTTGTCCACCACCGGGTTTGCGGATTGCCGCCACAACAAGCACTGGAGACTTTGCGTCCACAGCTCTGAGTGGGCGCGTCGACATTGGAGGTGGAGAACATGGTCCACTCGGACTCAATGTCTCCAGTCTCCCTCAGAATCTGGTCAAAGCTGGAGGAGGTGGGAGTTGAAGATCTCTCTGACAAGGGACTCGGTCAAACGTTCCCAACAGACCCTCACAGTACGTTTGGGCCTGCCAAGTCTGTCCAGCTTTCTCCCTCGCCATCGGATCCAACTCACCACCAGGTGGTGATCAGTTGACAGCTCCGCCCCTCTCTTCACCCGAGTGTCCAAGACATACGGCCGGAGGTCAGATGAAACAACTACAAAGTCGATCATCGACCTCTGGACTAGGGTGTCCTGGTGCCACGTGCACTGGTGGACACCCTTATGCTTGAACATGGTGTTCGTTATAGACAAACTGTTGCTAGCACAGAAGTCCAATAACAGAACACTGCTCGGGTTCAGATCCGGGGGGCCGTTCCTCCCAATCACGCCCCTTCAGGTGTCACTGTCGCTGCCCACGTGAGCGTTGAAGTCCCCCAGCAGAACGATGGAGTTGGAGCACTTTCCAGCACCCCTCCCAGAGACTCCAAGAAGGCCGGGTACTCTGCACTGCCATTTGGCCCGTAAACACAAAAAACAGTGAGAGACCTATCCCCGACCCGAAGGCGCAGGGAAGAGACCATCTCGTTCACCGGGGTGAACTCCAACACATGGTGGATGAGCCGGGGGGCAATGAGCAAGCCCACACCAGCCCGCCGCCTCTCACCGCAGGCAACTCCAGAGTAGTGGAGAGTCCAGACTCTCTGAAGGAGTTGGGTTCCAGAGCCCAAGCTGTGCATGGAGGTGATTCAGACTATTTTTAGTAGGGTAGTATCTCTCAACCTCCCGCACAAGCTCAGGCTCCTTTCCTGCCAGCGAGGGGACATTCCATGTCCCTAGCGGCAGATTCTGTGTCCAGGGATTGGGTCGCCGAGGCCTCCGCCTTTGACTGCCACCCAATCCACATTGCACCGGCCCCTTACAGTTCCTCCTGCAGGTGGTAGGCCTACAGGAGGTCAGCCCCACGTCGATCCTTCGGGCTGAGCCCAGCCGGGTCCCGTGGGGAAAGACCCGGCCACCAGGCTCTCACATATGAGCCCCAACTCCAGGCCTGGCTCCAGGGTGGTGCCCCAGTTGCGCCAAACCAGGCGACGTAACAGTCCTTTTTTAATGTCCATAAAGGGTTCTGAACCACTCTTTGTCTGGCTCGCCATTTTGTCGCCGCTTGTGGCTTTAATTTTTATTATCATTCATATTCTCTGAAAAATGGCCAAAATAATTCTGCAAGGGTATGTAAACGTAACAACTGTATATGTCACACTTTTATTCTCTATTTACATCCCCTTAGTTTTGAATTGATATTGTATTGGCTTTATTATTTCTGTAAAAGGTCTCCACAGTTGGTCTAATTCTACTAAAGCATTAGCCCTGTGTTCACCTGAAGAATCCAAACCTGAGCACAGCACTGACACAGAAACTAAAATCAAATGTTTCAGAAAAGGCATTAGCCTACCTGTTACAGATCCTTATATCTCCCTCTGATGGTTCACATACTGACCAGAGCTTCATGGAGGATACAGGTCACCAGCAGCACCACCAGTCAACAGCAGCTGGAGACAAGAGCAGAAGCTGTAAATGACTGTAAACCGAGCTAATACAGTAAAAACACACTGATAGCGCTTATGATGCTAAGGAACAACAAGCAGCTGCTCAAAAACGTAATTACAAACCTTATATTGCTCTCACATAAAGAGTCACTAGTTTGCTTAGCTATAAAGCTTGACAGAAACAACAATTTTAGGTGATTTTTACAACCAATATAAGCTCCTTTTATGTCATAACATAATCATGATTACTAGCTGAAGGTCATAGCTAAATGGTGAAAACACAGAGCTTGGACCTAATAATAATAATCTGAGCATTTATAACAGGCCTTTCCAGCCTTATTATTAGACATTTTTGAAAACCCCAAAAAAGCCCTGATAAAATCTTAAGTTTTTTTTTTTTTTTACAGTTTTATTTATTAAAGTGACAAAACCATATGCAATGTTTTTTTTTGTATTAATATACACTTTTGACAGATTTTTAATAAAAGTCTACTTTTCATTGAATCTTAGGGGTGTTTGTTACACATACCGAAGAAAAATGTGATTAACCGTGACAGTGAACAGTAACTATTTATTCTTTTCAACATTTGGCTGGAAAAGAGTATGAATTCTTGATGCAGACCATGATGTAGACTTTCAGGTATGAATGTGCACTCTGTCCTTGATTTCTTAGTGAAATGTCTTTGACATGAGCACTTTTCAAATCCAGCAGAAAAATGAGCTTTGTGTCTCCGGAGGCAGCCCAGAACAAATCTTTTATCAACTCACCCAGCCAGTGACAAATGGAGTCAATAAAATGCTGCTCCCAGAAGTGCTTGGCACAGGCAAGTGGACATCTTCAGAGAACATCTTGAGATTATGTTACTATGGAAACAAGAAGTGACCATGGGACAGACATCAAACTGAGCAGGCCATGTGACTCAAAGAACTAAAGGCATAAGTTACATACAAGTCTCTGTCTGTACAGCAGCACAAGTCATTACAACACAATAAAGTACAATCAGATGAATGCAGTAAATAAAGATTCCTTTGACATCGACCAGGAACTGACTGAAGTTAAAAAACCTTAGAAGTTGGTTCTGAGCCCAAACCATATCAATATTGATTTGTCTTTGTGACCCGTGGCATTGTATTGTTTTTAAACAGTTGTTTATATAAATGGTGTTATGAATGTTTTTGTTATTTTCCGACTTACATTCATATACATAGATGTTTTGGCCGTTGTCTCTCATTTTTAATATGTCTAGTGTCATCAGCACTTTTGCTTGATTGCAAATGACTGTGAAACTTTGTCTCTGCTCAAACTGGTGTGAACATGGATTGGTTCAAGAAAGAGCACCAAGGTTTTCCAGTTTGTAAACAAGTGGATCGGGTTCTGGTGTAACTTTTTTTTACTGTTACGGTACAGAGGGATGGGTAGAGCACAGTTTGGGATTAGTAACAGATAACCACTGGAGGGGGTTGTATTCCACTGTGCTATCTCCAAAGAGCAAACATAAACACTGCCATAAAATGTATCATTCATTCATTCATTCATTTTCTTCCGCTTGGTCCCGTTAGTGATTGTGGGTGATAGGAGCCTATCCCAGCAACTTTGGGCCTTGAGAGAGGGGTACACCCTGGACAATGGCCCGTTAGTCGCAGGGTTACCAATAATATGAAAAATATTTCAAGAACATTTTTGAAAACTTTGATACATTGCATTAATGAGAATAAAGAGTGTAAATCCTTGTTTGGAGCAGTGCCAGAAGCTGGACTATACCTTTATTCTGCTGCTATAGTGAGTTTCTGGTTTATTTCTAAACTTTACATTTAGAGCTGCATTCAAATCTCCAACTCATTTGAGATACCCAGAATGATTTGATGCCATATTATCACACACAACAGTTGAAGGTGAAGGGAGAAATCCAAATACAGTATTGAGCAAGAGGTTACTAAAATGTTTTTATCACAAATAGACAGCAAAATAAAGATGACATTGAAGGGACAGAGGTTGGGGTTAGGGTACTTTATGGCTCTCACCTGATAGGTATCAGAGTATATGATGAAAGAATGGTAGGGGCCTGGTTAAGCCTGCTGCTTTTATCTTAGTGCATTTAAATTGAGTTAGGATCTTTACTGTGTTTTGTATTCTGACTGAAGTTGGTATAAGTTCATTCTGTCTTCAGTTTCAGAATATTTATAAGAAAGAATTTGTTTTAAGTTAAGTTGTTGCAGGAGATAATGCTCATTATTCCTGTCTCCTCTTCCTCCACACTCTCTCAGAAGTACTGTGTAATTACATTTGTCCAGTTTGTAACAGAGCACTAGTTTTAGTTACTAGCATTAGTAACACTAGCATTAGTTTTAGATGCATGTTGGAATTGGTTTAATTGGGACAAATTGTCAGTAAAAATGACACACTTCAAGTAAAACAGAGTTCAAATATAAGGCTAATGCCTGAGGAAATTCAGTTTTTCAAATATAAATAAAATTTCTCAGTCAGGGTGCATTGTGTTCACTCATAATGTGACTTATAGCTTTCCCCACATTATTGTCACGTGACCCACAAGAGCAGGTATGGCATGTGTAACAGACAGTCATAAATGACGGGAGGGGAAATTAAAGCTGTTAAAGAGTCAGGGTGGAGGGTCGTTTATACGGCTGGTTCCTTAGTGTTAGTTTCCGTTTGGAGCTTGTCCTCGGCGCCGCTGTTAAACTACATAACACTTGATTAGAGCCGGGTGTTAATGCGCGCCACCTGTCACAACACGATCCAGAGCCGCCGAGAGCGCGCCTCAGTTTGCATCAAGTTCAACAAGACCCCACCGGAAGTCATGACAAAATAAAAGCCGAATAATCCTAGTCATTTTATCATAAATGCATCCTGTATGTTGCGGTTCAACAATGCTGAAACGTTATTTATATTTTATCTGTTGGTTAATGCAACAGCATCTGGACTAGGTTTTCAAGGTGAACACGTTTTTGATGATTAATTCCTCACAGAAACAAAAAAATGTCTGTTGGAATAAGAGACGAAACGTCTTCACCTTAGTCCAGATGCCATTGCATTAACCTTTTTTTCAAGATTACCTGGATGACTGAGAACCTTCACAGACATTCATTATCCTAGTTCCAGTGTAGATAGAAATTGAGAGTGAGGAGGAAATGACTCCTGAATGATTCCTCTAAAAGGGGTCTCACTCTGTGAATAAAGAGTCCGGGAGTAACTGTGGTGGATTCAGGAGTGGACAGAAGAAAGGTGACCTGTAAACAAGGAGATTTATTGCCTGAAAAAGAGTCACTGTTTTCTCAGACCTTTGGAATCAAATGTTCATTTAATTTCTCACACCTTCTTATGAGATATTGATTTGTTTATCCAATAAAGAGCTGTGTGTTCAACTGCAGATAATCTGATGTTAATAGAGGAATGTGAGAGGCTCAGTCAAAATGTTGGCCATAATTTCTAAAAGTTTTACCTCAAAATGTTTGAAGAACAGTGTGAGATAAACAGTGCCACAGGCTAGGATTACTTCAAAGTGAATTATGTGTTCAAAAACAGCCACTCAAAGGAAAGTGAAACACAAATCCTAAATCAGATCAGTGTAGACTAACGTGCTTACCATTAGCCATTACCTGTAAATGCTTTGTCCCACACCTTAATATAACACATGGACCACACCATATATATTGCCTGGGGTCCCAAATTTGCTAAGCACACCACGGCTCTTTTGTTAACATATTTACTCAATGATTATGTACTGTATTGCCGCTTTGGCAAATGTCCTTTTTCAGATCGAACACTGTTGTTGGTGTTTTACTTTGAAAGGTATTTGCCGGAATCAGCGCTGCGTCCTGCCGCAGCTTGGTGTAGCTTACAGTCCCGAGAAGTCCGGGCTGCACACTGTGGTCACATCGTGCGCTATGCCAGTCCGTGTGGAGCAGTGAGCGGGGCCCAGCATGCTGCTTCCCGGGAACGAGTCTCTGACCTGGGCCGATGCTCCGGAGCAGAACTGCTCTGGGGCGGGGGACGCGCCGGGCCCCGAGGCCGTGGTGGTCCCCGTGGTGTTTGGGCTCATCTTTGTGGTGGGGGTCGTGGGGAACTCTCTGGTGCTGGTGGTGGTCGGCAGGGCCCGGTACAGCGCGGGGGTCGGAGCAGGGGCCGCGGGGGCACTGCGCGCCGCGAGCCCCACGAACCTGTTCATCCTGAACCTGAGCGTGGCGGACCTGTGCTTCCTCCTCGTGTGCGTGCCCGTGCACGCCACCATATACTCTCTGCCCGATTGGGTGTTCGGGGCGTTCCTGTGCACCTTCGGACACTACCTGTTCACCGTCAGCATGCTCGTGAGTATCTTCACGCTCACGGCCATGTCCGTGGACCGCTACGTGGCCGTGGTGCTCTCCAAGAAGTCCGCCTTCATCCGCAGCCGCAGGAACGCGCTGCTTGGCGTGGCCCTCATCTGGACCCTGGCCCTGGTGCTGTCGGTGCCCGTGGCCCAACACCAGGTCCTGACGGGTCACCCCACGGCCCCCAACAGCACCTTCTGCTGGGAGCGCTGGCCCGGGACGTCCCGCGTGGTCTACAGAGTTTCACTGCTGGTGCTGGGCTACCTGCTGCCGTTGCTGCTCATCAGCTGCTGCTACGCCAAGGTCAGTGGCCTCGCTCAAAGAGTTAAATGGGCTAAAAACACTAGCACGGGGCAAAGGGCGCGTGCAAAGTGCCAGCTGTTAAAGCTCTGCAAAAAAATGCGTAAAGTGCGCGCGAAATGGCGGGAGACTCTCCTTCAGCTGCAGATAATCACAGCGATTTCATTTATACACATCGTCCACATAATTAAGTGACAACATGGTTCTAAAAGACGTTGTGGATGTGTTCATTTGTGAATGCAGTAAATAAAAAGTGATCCTCTTTCCACATTATCACATGTTTAACAAAATGAAGTCAGCCGTTGTTAACGTTGTTAGTGTGTGAAGGGTTAAAGCCTTACTCAAAAAAACATCCAATTTTATCCTTAAAAATATTCAATTGTCCAAGTCTTGATGAATCGGCAGCTGTCATCAGTGCAGTAAGCATTATCACGGTATTGGCTACAACTCAACAAAATAATCTATGTTCCCCCAGTGCACTCCCTCTACAGAGAGTGGACGCTGTTGTGCGTAACGAGCGTTGGACAGGGAGGAGCTGCGCTGAGACGCACAGCACATGACATTCAGGAGGGTTTCTAACAGAGGAACTTTGACCTTTGACTTTGTGATGATATTAACACGCAGTGAGCAGAGCAGACCTGCAGCCTGGGACTTATCAGATCAGTGTCCACGGTGAAAGTCCAAACACAAACGGCACAATAAAAAGATAGCTGATGTCAGTTTTTCCAGAACTTTTTTCAATCATAACTCATAACTCACAGCAGCAGTTTCAGTCTGATCATAAAAGAGTGGCAATATTTCTGCTCCAAACACTTTTACCTAAGTTCAGAGTAGTTCAGTCACAAGTCACCGTTTACATCCCATTATCAGTCTTAGTCTAAACGGAGGTGATTTTTTTAATGCTGATGAGGGACTCTTTAACCATCTATCAGCATGTTGTAACAGGAATCATCTGGAAAACATCCAGACCCGAACAGTCATCTATAGACTTTATTATCAAGAATTGTATTAGATGAGAATGATCAGCCCATAACCGGGTCTTTAGCCAATCACAGCTTGTGTCCAGAAAAAGACAGGCTGTAATTGGGCCACACCTCTTGTCAATAAGGACGTAATGCCTACCTATAAAACAGAGAAAGCAGCAGATAAAACAGCAATAAATAAATAAAGGAAGAAAAACAAACAGAGAAAAGGGAAGCAACATGAAACAAGAATACATACTGACAATAAATAAAGTTTAATGAACTCAGTTTGGTGTATTGTTTTAGTATTTTGTGGTGAAAAATTGGTCTGGTTTTTAACTTTTATTTATATATTTTTTTAATTAAGAGAAGCATCTTTTAATTAACAACCCCAAAACAATTAAAACTATTAAATTCAAATTAACAAAACCAAAAACACAGTGACGATTCAGACGAGGTGGAAAAGTTAGGTATAGTTTGCGGAAGTAATTCTTACTGCTGATTGGAGGAGACATCTGTCAGTCAAGATATAATGTGCAAACATGTACTGTCCTTTTTGTAGATATTGTTTAGAGCTGGCAGACTAATCTTTATGCCATGATATGTTCTTAGCAGCAGATCTGAAAATCACAAAATATGAATATCCTTCCTCAAAGTAGCACTGAATTATTTTCACTTTCTCCTTGCTAAAGGATTGCTAAAGGAAATTTTCATTATTTTTCTTAGATTTAAAATGAATGCAGAACACATGTATAAGAAATAACGTTAGATACCTACTTCCTGTATATCTCGTCCAATCAGCAGTAATAATTCCGTCCGCAAACAATACCTTCCTTTTCTTTTTTGTCTGAATTGTCATTTTATTTTTAGTTTTGTTTATTTGTTTTCTGAATTGTTATTTTGTTTGCACTTCACGGCCATTGCATTTATGAGAATGTGTAGCTGAATAATTGTAACAAAGTCACATTGTCTGTTATTGAGTTTTTATATAACATTGTACATTATACAAAGAATCTTTTTTATATAGATTGAAAAAGGGGATCATTGGGGGTATTTTGGCATTTAACAGGAAATGTCTCGAGCAAGACCAACACCAAATCTAAACCTGAGCACTCATATTCTTGATCTGGCCCTTTCAGAAAAGAAACAACCCAAAGATGGTTATTTCAGCCAATTTCAAAAATTGTTACTCTACTTTGGAGCTATTTATAAAATTATAAATTAAAACAAGACATGATGATTGTGGGAAATCCAGTCCACTGGGATGGCCCCTTACGTCTGTCCCACTTGCTTAGGTCACAGAATGATCTGTTTGTCTGAACTCTGAACACAAAGGCTTTATTTCACCAGAGGAATTGTTTAGTCTTCTTTTGCCGACACAAAGTCTTCATTCTGCTGCTGTTTATGCTCTTGTCATTGGTTTTAATCAAACTGCTCAGTGAAGCTCAGGTCAAACTGCGGAGGTCAGGGTTAGTGTTTTTATGATGGAAACAAATGAGATTTAAGTAAAGGTCTGTCCCAGCTGTGAGACACATTTAACAGAGACACATCTGTCTCACTGACATTGTGTAATCTATTAAAAAAACTTCAACTTAAACTAAAGAAGTCCAGAGTGTCTTTCTCACCCTGAAGAGAATTCAAGTTTCCAGTCTTTAGGGTTTTTGTCCATGGCTTACACTTTCTTTAGTTCTAGTGTGTACTATACACTGAGTGCATAATTATTAGGCAAGTTGTATTTTTAAGGATTAATTTTGTTATTGTACAACTACCGTGCTTTTGGTCAATTCAAAATGTTAAAAAACCCTCAAAACTGAACATTTAAGTAGTAAAAGTTTTGGCTTTTTAAAGAGAATATCTACATGTGCACCATTATTAGGCATCTATTAATGTGCAGAATTATTATGCAACTGAATGAAAAACAAAGATTTTCCCATCTCACTTGTTTATTTTCACCTGTTAAAGTGAGAATAATAAACAAACTCAAACTTTACAAATAAACATTTCTGGAAAAAAAAAAACAAAAAACAGTGATCAATATAACCACCGTTCCTTTCAAAAACAATCACAGGCCTTCCATTCACGGAGACAGTCATTTTCTTGATCTGGTCAGAATCAACTTTTTGTGCCGCCGCAACCACAGCCTCCCAGACACTGTTCATACAGGTGTACTGTTTACCTTCACTGGAAAGGTCCTGCTTAAGAAGGCCCAAAAGTTCTCAATAGGGTTTAAGTCAGGTGAAGAAGGGGCCATGTCATTAGTTTTTCATCTTTGAGGCCTTTACTGGCCACGCAGTGGAGAACTTTGATGCATCTGATGGAGCTTTGTCTTGCATAAGAATTAAAGTCTTCTTGAAAGATGCAGACTTTTTCCTCTACCACTGCTTGAAGAAAGTGTCTTCTTAAAATTGGCAGTAGGTCTGAGTCCGTCAAGAGTCACTCTCATCTCATTAATCCACAAAACCTTTGAAAAATCTGTCTTCACATATTTCTTGGCCCATTCTTGACGTTTCAACTTCTGAGTCTTGTTCAGAGGTGGTTGGTTTCAGTCTTTCTTACCTTGGCCATGTCTCTAAGACTGAACACCTCGTACTTCTTAACACTCCAGGGAGGTTGCAGTTGTGGAATATGGCAGCACTGGAGGATAATGGGTTCCTGGTAGCTTCACGTTTGATTCTTTGCAAATCTTTTTTTTCATTTGCGTCTTTTCTTCTCGACACATTTCTTGCGACCCTGTCGACTATTTGCTACAAAACGTTTGGTGGTTCTGTGATCACGCCCCAATGTCTTAGATATTTCAAGAGTGTTGCATCCCTGTGAAGGACTTTTTAAAATTTTTGACTTTTCAGAGTCAGTTAAATCTCTTTTTTGGCCCATTTTTCATGAGAAGAAGAATCTACCTAATAATTATGCACACCTTGATACCCTCCCTTGTTACATGATTACACATCACCTGATATACATTAAATCCAATAAGGATTCAGGTTTATACAGCTTGGAGTTGGAAATTATGGATAAAATGATGATATGGTCAAAATAATCACTGCCTAATAATTGTGCACACAGTGTATTATTTGTGCTTAAAGCAGGTTCATTTTAAAGTTAGTGCTCCTATTTCGTCCTGGTCACTGATTTAACTCTGTTTGATCTTGGTTTAGCCCTGCTTTAGAGCTTGTTCAGTCACACTTTAAGGGACTTAAGCTCTAGTTTATTTCATAATTTGGCCTGTTTAGACCTGGGTTTTCTTAGTGCTGGTTTAAGATCAGTTTCCGTCTTTATCGAGTACTAAGTCCTTCCTGGTTTAATCTGCATTTAGTCTCACTTTGGTCTTGCTTTAGTTCTCTTTTAATTGTGTTTTTGACAGGTTTAGTTTCATTGTGGTCCTGAGTCCGTGGGAGGTTTAATCCTGTTTTAGTGGAGCTCTGAGTTTTGTTCTAGTTTTGACCCGTACTATGATGTTAGTAAAATAATTCATTTACTTTGGTCCAAGGTTAGAAGTGTTATAGCTCTGTTTAAGGGTAGGTTAAGACTAGGTTTTTCTGGTCCTATATTTTTCAGGATTAGACTTAGGATATGTTCACACTTGTAGTCCGCTTCATTAGTTTACACCAAAACAGAAAACGATCTCGATTCGTCAGCTAAAATCCTCTGAGCATTCAATTGAGCTGCATTTTAAACTGCAGACCGATAAATGAAAAAAACATATATTTTTTAAGAACCACACTAGATGGTGCTGTTAGCCCAAAGGCTAATAAGCATTTTAGCTTCTCAATGCTTCACATTTGACCTTTTCTCATTTTTTTCAGAAGGACATGTTGTTTTGATTCTTTTTCTTTCCGACCTTTGGAAAACTAAACGGTAGGTGATGTTTTTGTTGCTAATCTATAAGACTCTGTTTGGGCTCGTCTCTATTCCATGTGAGGTTTACACTTGAATTAAACCGTACCAGAGTTTTGAAGGGGTCTCGGAGCACATGTTTGGTGCGCATTTGTCTGGAGCAGTCTCATTTATCCAAGTGAACCGCGCTAACAGAGCAGTAAGTTTGAACTGCACCAAACACGGCAAGTGTGAACAAACCCTTAGTGTACTCCATTAAAAAAAGTCTGTAAATGGTGTTTTTAGTTACTAAAGTTTATTTTTAGTGGGGTTTATTATCTGAACTCCCTGACTCCTTAGTCCTGGTTTTGACCCGGTTTAACCTGGGTTTAGGTGTGTTTTAGTTTAATTCTAGAGGTAGGTTTTATTTCTTTTCTTTTCTTTCTTTTTTCTGTATTTTAGAGACAGTGGTACATAGTTAGATCACATGAATAACATTACTTAAATGCTGTCCTCTTTTTTAAAAGAAAAAAGGTAGGAAAGATTTGTTTAAAAAAAACACATTAAAAAAGAAAGGGAATTTTTAAAAAAATGATAAACTTACAGGTTTATTTATTCAGCACCTCTACAAAATCAGGTCTAAGGGGCTTTACATATTTGACCCATTTGGGCCATAGTTGAACAAAAACACCTTTCATGAGCTGTAATTACTTTGATCACATAAACATCATTTACTATGTCTATCCAGTCTGACATTATGGGTGGCTCAGGAACAATCCAGCACGGTTTAGATTGTAGACCTGTTTTATTATGCTGGTCCTTTTATCTTTTATTTTGTATTTTTTATTTAGATCTATTCTACTTCTGGTTTAACCCTGATTTAGATAGATGTGACCCTTTGTTTCAACCTGGTTTTGACCTCCTTTAGATCTGGTTTAGTTCTGACAAAAGCAATGTTAACACTAAGCCCCTAAATTAAATTAAATCTTGTTTACCATTAATGGTTTATTTAATCTTTTATGTCTGAGTTAAAAGGCCACTGTGGTCTGTTATCTGGCCCGGGGCACACCAGCTGCAGACCCCAGGGATAAAGTGCAGAAGACAAGCCGCTGGTACATTCACTTCCTGGAGACTTTCCATTAGATTAAGTGGACATTAAGTGCTCCATATATCCTCCACATTGTAACAGTTCATCCTGAGACTGATGCTCTCCTCTGCAGCTTCTACATCATCTGTGTGTCACTGTGTTTACACTCAGAGCCCAACACTTAAAGAAGGATGGAACAGAATTAGTAAAGAATGACCTTCTATAACTTTAGTCTGTGGCTTAAGTCAGCAGTCTATTCAACACAGCTGGGAATATTACAACAATGCATTTTTGAATCTAGGTTCAGTCTGTCTTTTGAATAACTCTATCCATCTGTCACAGAGTTCTGCTGTGAGCAGTTTGTTGTCTGAGAGCTGCACACTCAAAAGTGTAAACAGAAAGGGAGTTTGGTGCACTTACATTCACGTACAGTCTGCACCAACATGCTATAGATGTGGAATATCAAAGAGATTTCCATTGTGTGAGGATTCATTTAAATCACAATATGACAGAGATGCACCCTTTTATTAGCTGTAATATTTATTTACAACTAACCATGTCAGTGAACCAGAGATGGGACCAAGTCACACATGTACAAGTCTCAAGTAAGTCT
>CM044548.2:36105684-36158184 GCA_024416835.2 Perccottus glenii | reverse complement strand
CCTTTATTAAAACCTTTTAAAGAGGGGACTGCTTCCTGAAAAAAGGCTGCTGCCTCTTTATTTCTTGACTCAGGATTTACATTAACATTTAGTCATTTAGCAGACGCTTTTATTCACCAGTGTTATATTTACAGTTGACGCTTTCATTCAAAGCAACTTACTGCACATTAGGGTTCCATTCATCAGTGTTACAGCTGGAACACCACTGGAGGCAAGGTGGGTTAAGTGTCTTGCCCAAGGACACAACGACAGTATGAACTGTGGGGAGAGTGAGAATCGAACCGCTTACCTTCCGGTTGAAGGACGACCACTCTACCCACTGAGCCACTGTCTGATAGACTTTGGTTAGAGACACACATTAGTTTTACGCTCTCACAGACAAATGCACAATTTTTTCACTTGTGTACAATCTGATTATAAACAGTTAAAAAAGAAAAAAGTGACATTGGTCAAAGGTATGTATTTTTACACTTCATTTAATTTCACCTTAAAATGACTCTCCTTGCAACCATTCACTCTCACATTCATTCACTAGGGACACTTTAGAGTTGCCAATTAACCTATATATGCATGTGTTTGGACGGTGGGAGGAAGCCGGCGTACCCGGAGAGAAGCCACAGTAACTCAGGAGGACATGCAGACTCCTCACAGAAAGACCGGAGTTGGCTGAGGATGTTTGCGTCGACTGGGGTTTGAACTTACAACCTTCTGCTTTTATGAAATAGATTTATTCATTTATTTTTTTTTCTCTGACATATGTCCTCCAGGTTTGTACAAACAGCATGTCCCTGCAAGGCTACCATAGGCGCTCACAAGCTGTAGAAAAGAAGGTTATGAAATTCCCCAACCTGATCCTTCCAAAAAACATATATATGACTTGACTTTCTTGCTGTTGAGGCAGGAGCACTAACCACTGAGCACTCTACAAATAAATTATTTTGTGGCAAACAAACACTTACTGCATTTTGAGCTGAAGTCAAGAGTTGCATCGTATTTCATCAGTATTTCTCTCTCGGCTCCACACTCATCCAGCTCAAGATACTGTCTCTTTCAAGTCACTCAGCCGTTACTATCTTGATTTATACTCACATTCACATAAAATAATGCCAGCATCAGGAATAAGTGTAACTGTCTGTGGGGAGGTTCAAACAGATAAATCCACTGCTTTTCACACCACAAGCTGCTTCCCGTCACTGCCCAGTTCAACGTAATGTTGTGCTCAGACAAATACATTTCCGCAGTACCCTACGCTTTTTTCAGGCTCAGAAAAGTGCAAGGATGGTTGGTACTATGTCTATAAAGATGCCATTGACTTTAAAGTGGCAATTAAAAAAAAGTGACAGGCTATATTATACATTTCTGTAAATATTTTGCAGAACACAATTTTGTTATCTGCTGTCTTGGGACTTATGTTAAAGAGTCACTTACCTAAATAAGGTATTTTTACTCATTTTGAAATGGTACAGCCCTAAAGTAGAATGATAAACATGAAGCATTTCCAAATAGTCAGTAGTCAAGACAGTACAGTAAATACACCAATGTGTTAGTATACAAAGACTGTTATAGGAAAACATACTGTACAGAACACACATAACCATGTGTCCAGATGTCTTATTGTTAAAGGGGTTCAGTTCTATTCTGCTGCACTGCATTCCTCTGCTTATACTAAAACACAAAATAATATGTGTCTTATGGTCAACAAACACATTACTTGTCAAATATACTGCACCGCTCCCATGTACGACATCGTATTAGGGCCACTTTGAGATGAAGATAGAAAAATATTGGAGAGCATATTTTTGAATTTAAAGTCACAAATCTATGTAATAATATTAAACTAATACTAATGTCTGTAATAGTATAATAATTAATGAGAAAAAAGTAGCGAATGTAAGAGAAAAAAACCCACAAATTTCTAGGCACAAATTTGCAACAGAACAATGGCTGAATCTTGTACATTTTTACAGTAAAAAGGATGAATTTCCTTGGCTAGAATTGCTTGAATATCTAATGTGTAAAAATGTTGCATGTGTAAGGAAAATAATGTCAGTACTGGGTACTTAATTGTTTGTGTTGGCGGTTAATGCAAACATATTGTGGCGACCCTGCAGTAACGTTCTTGTTAAGATGTTGTGCTGTTGTTCAGGAGTTGTTATTACTGACTCTTAGGGATGTATTGTGTGTGAATGGGGTAGAGCATGTGATTGGTTGGTGATGTGTGTTGAGAATGCACGGCGCACAGCCTGAGTTATGGTTCGTTAGAAACGTTTCTACAGTTTGTATTTTGCCGTTGTTGCGGCCAACAGTAACCGTTTAAGTTTCTGCAATAAAGCGGTTTGTTGACAACCTTCTCGTCTGTAAATGACCGCAAAAATGGTAATGTCACTTTTAATTTGTTCCAAGCATGTTACGTGTTTTACCCAGCAGGGGGTGGTAATGAGAAAATAGAGCAAAAAGATAAGAGCGAAGATTCATGCTTCTACATAGTGAATGGAGAGAAAAATTAAGTTTTATAGTCAAGGATGCCTCAATTCATCTTTTATTTTATTTAGTACCCTTTGGCAAAGCGGAGTGAGGTATGTAAAGTTGATGTATGTTACGTTGTAGTTAACTTCAAGGTAATATGCACCCATTCTGTATGTAATGCTATAAGCAAGCTCAGCTTGTTAATAAGTTATTTCGAACTCTTTATTCATTTCATTGTTTATTTCTTCATCTGTTTTCTTTTTATATAACTGTTTACTTTATCATATTTTTCCGTAAATGAGTCATATTTATTGGTTTTGTTTTTCCTTTGTGTAGTTTCACGGTGCAACGTAAACAAGAGTTCAATGGCGTTCTATACGAACAAAATAAAGAAAGAAGCACCCGTCAGAAACTCTCTGTGTCCTGTTTATTGAGGCCAAAGGGCAGCTACAGTGAAACTCAACGCTTGAAGGAGCCATTCTTCTATTACATCCCCATCGTCTTCTTCGCGGGAACGCAAGCCACAGCACGGCCATTTCTGTGAGAGCAAGCAGCACGGAATCGTGACGTCACCGTAAAGACTTAAAGAGCAAGGACGGAAGGTGGCGGTGCACTGTCATTCTACGTTACAGATGCTGAGTAAGGCTTTGTGTGAAGAAAGTTTAAGATCATCATATTACTACGTAAGCTGCATCCAGTCACCCTGAAAGTTGTAATTTGAAATGCTCAAAAGGAAAATAGAATTTTCAATGGACATTAGAATTGAAAGGGTAAAAATTACAAAGGTCAACAAGCTGAAGGAAATAATTCAGAGTGAGAGTGGTATAACTTACTGCTAAGCTTTCTTTGATTATGGAGGTTTTGAATGCAGAGGAGGCCATGGAAGATACTGTTGTACACATAGCTGAACAAGTAAATGAGATGTCGCTCTCAGCAGAAGAAATGAGCAACCCACCCGCACAGCAAATCAGATCGAGCTCACGTACAAAAAGCTTTACAGAAAAGGGTCTAGAGATGCGCGAACAGGAAGCCAAGAAACAAGAGAAAGCTTTCTACAAATCTTATAACAGCTGGAAGGAAAGTGCGAAAGAAACCAGATCAAGATTAAAAATGCTCTGTTCACGTGAGAGTCTTGAAAAAATACAACAAGATATTAAAAGCAGACATAACTTGGTTTATCAGCACTATGAACCAATACTACGTAACCATGCTATTTCTCCGGACATTGTCAATCGTATGGACGCTTGTGCTGCACTGACTGCTGAGATCAGTGATCTTGTGAGTAAACGGCTGGAAATAACAGATGAAGATTACAATGAAGAGATTGTGAAAGAAAGAGTGAGACAAGTGCTAAATAAAGATGAGTATGGATCCATCTTTGGATGCACAATTACAAACACAGTCATTTCAGACTCATCCCATGGAACAGGTAATCAATCAAAGATCTCCTCCAAGGTCTCAAGTAAACGAGCTGATGCAGAAGCAGAACTTGCAGCCAAACAAGAGCAAGCTAAAGCTATGCAAGAAATCCATGATCAACAATCGAAGCTTAACAAAATGGAGAGTGATTGGAAGCTTTGTGAAGCTAAAATGCTTGCAGAAATGAAGCAAAGAGAGAACGAAATCCTGCTAAGGCTAGAAGAGGAAAGAAAACGGTTACATCAGTTGCAGGTAAATAAAGAAGTAAAAGTAGCAGCAGCTCGTGTCAAAGTATATAATGATCTTGAAGGCATCATTCAGTGCAGTGATGAAGAAATAGACTCTAGTACTCACACTGACTGTCAAAGAACAAAGCCCACATTTCGCCTAAACCCAAAATCCGAATCGTTCTTGCCTCAGCAAGCATTTTGTGAAGAGTATGAAGCCCATCCATCTCAGAATAATGTCGCTCTAGCTCAAGCAATAGCAGACTCGCTAAGCACACATCGACTGCCTGTTCCTGAACCCACAAATTTTGCTGGTGATCCTTTGAAATTCATAGACTGGAAGATGTCGTTCATGGCACTTATTGATCGAAAACCCCTCCCACCTGGTGAAAAGATGTTCTATCTTAAGAATTACCTCATTGGAGAAGCTCAAAGCAGTGGAGGGATTTTTCTACAGAAATTCAGAGGAAGCATACCAAAGTGCCTGGGAGGTCCTGCAAGATAGGTATGGGAATTCATTCGTACTGCAAAAGGCTTTTCGAGACAAGCTGATGAGATGGCCCAAAATCGGGGTAAATGACCCTCTTGCCTTACGAGACTTCACAGACTTCCTGCAAGGATGTGTTGAGGCAATCCCTCATATTAAAGGACTAGCCATTCTGAATGACTGTGAAGAAAACCACAAGCTACTAAAGAAACTTCCTGAATGGATTGTGCGCAAGTGGAATAGAATTGTGGTGGAAGACCTGGACACATCAGGGGACTATCCCAGTTTCAACGCTTTACAGAGTTCATGCAAAAGGAAACCAGAATAGCATGTAACCCCATCACTTCCCCACTCTTCATGAATCCGAAAAATGTAGACGAAAGATTTCCCAAGCGAGCTAAGGCTCTCAGTACAAAGGCTGACGTGAAAGAATTCAATTCTAAAAGGCGTGACACATTCATCTCAAAGTCAAAGGTACCATGTTTTGTCTGTAAAGACGAAAAGCACAACATTGCTCAATGTCCTACATTTGCAGAAAGAACCATAGAAGACAAAAGGAAATTCATTCAAGAAAATCACCTCTGCGGTGTCTCAAAAGAGGGCATGTCAGTAAAGATTGCAGAACACGGCATAAATGTGGAACATGTGGCCGAAATCATCCAACCTGCTTGCATGAAGAAAGAGATAAAGTGTCTCCTAAAGCAATACAGAAAACCTCCACGGAAGTTCAAGCAAGTCAGGAAATCCACAAAGTCACGGCCCATGCACTCACACAAAGTTATTCCGCTACTTCCAGCATTGTACCAGTTCTTATTTCTACAGTGGAAAAGCCACTAAGAGAAGTACTCACTTATGCTCTACTGGACACGCAGAGCGATTCAACGTTCATTTTGGAAGATCTTCTTGACAATTTAAATACGACTGCTCAACCTGTGCAGCTTAGGCTCAGCACTATGACAGCTGTTGACACCATCACTCCAAGTAAAAAGGTTTGTGGTCTGCAGGTTCGAGGACTTCAGGCAGCAAACTCTATTCATCTACAGCAAGCGTACACCAGAGACTTCATTCCTGTTGACAAGTCCTATATTCCAACTAAGAGGACAGCGCTGCAGTGGCCTCACCTCAAACATTTAGCTGATCAATTGCCACCACTCCAGAGCTGTGAAATTGGTCTGTTAATTGGATATGACTGTCCATCAGCTCTAGCTCCTCTCGAAGTCATAATAGGTGGTGAAAATGAACCATTTGCACAAAGAACTGAGCTTGGATGGAGTATTATAGGTCTCTCCAACCCACATCTAGACAGACAGGGAAATCAGAGCTTTGTCCATAGAGTTACAGCTAAAGAAATACCCGTCCCATCCACCAATGATGTCTTGAGAATTCTGGAGTCAGACTTCAACGAGAGAGGTTATGAGGATAAGAGTGTGTCTCAAGAGGATGTGCGTTTCATTCAGCACCTCAGTGCCAATATCAAACAAAGGATAATGGACATTATGAGCTCCCTCTCCCTTTCAAGTGTGTCAGCCGACCCTCACTGCCAAACAACAAAAGGCTGGCAGCTGCCCGGCAGCATCTAAAGAAAAAGCTCAAATCTAACCAGCAATATTGGGAGCACTACAAAGCCTTCATGGAGGATATTATTAAAAAGGGTGATGCTGAACCAGCCCCAGTAATACATGAAGGAGATACTGTATGGTATATTCCACACCACGGGGTGTACCATCCTCAGAAACCTGACAAGCTGAGGGTCGTGTTCGATTGTTCAGCCAAGTTTTGCGGTATATCCCTAAATGACACTCTTCTGACCGGGCCTGACCTAATTAACTCATTAGTAGCAGTACTATGTCGCTTCAGGAAGGAACTAGTCGCAGTCACCTGTGACATAGAAAAGATGTTTCATCAGTTCCACGTCCCTCCAGACGAAAGAAATTATCTAAGGTTCCTATGGTGGGAGGGTGGAGACCTTGAGAAAGAACCTCAAGACTATCGTATGGCAGTTCATCTCTTTGGCGCTACATCATCTCCTGGGTGTGCTAATTTTGGCCTGAAGTACCTGGCGCAACAGCAAAGGGTTAATCATCCATTAGCGTCAGAGTTTATAGAAAGAAATTTCTATGTAGACGATGGATTAATCAGCGTTAGTTCAATCAACAAAGCCAAAGAATTGATTATTGATGCTCAAGCACTGTGCAAACACGGAGGCCTAAGGCTTCATAAATTCAACTCAAACAATGAAGATGTTCTCGGCTGCATAGACCCATCCGAAAGGGATATAACGCCTAAGCCTTTTGACTTGAACCTAGAAGCAGCACCAACAGGACGTGTACTTGGCATCCAGTGGTCAACAAAGAATGACACTTTCAGCTTCAACATCAACTTTAAAAATCACCCATCAACTCGCCGTGGTATATTGTCTGTCATCGCCTCCCTGTACGACCCACTCGGATTTGTCGCACCATTCATTCTACAAGGAAAGTGTATCTTGCAAGAATTGTGCGAAGGAGCATAGGATGGGATGACCAGCTTCCAGATGATTTACGCTCACGGTGGGAGGATTGGAAAGATGGACTTCAAATGCTTAAGGAAGTCGCTATACCAAGATGTTATCATCCCAATGCCTTCAAAGACATCATCAGAACGGAGCTCCACCACTTCTCCGATGCGAGCAATACGGGATATGGAGCTTGCTCTTATCTTCGTTTCAAAAATGATATGAATAAAGTGCATTGCAGTTTGGTCATGGCAAAGGCCAGAGTTGCACCGAAAATCACAAGCATACCAAGATTGGAACTTGCTGCAGCTGTCTTATCTTCAAAAATGAGTGTCATGCTAAAAACAGAGCTTGACATAAAGATCGATCAAGAATTCTTCTGGACAGACTCACAGGTTGTTTTAGCATACATTAACAATGAAGCACGAAGATTTCATGTATTTGTTGCTAACCGTGTGCAGCTGATAAGAGACATAACAGACCCCAGTCAGTGGTATTATATCAACACAACAGAAAACCCAGCTGATCACGCCTCTAGGGGGCTTCATGCCTCTGACATTGCTTCATCAATCTGGTTATCAGGGCCAAAATTTCTGTGGGATCAAAGGGTAAGTCCAAACCGACAATCATTGAAAGACCCATACAGAAATTGGTTGTACTTCTCGAAGAAGAGTGACTGATTAATAACTTGGGTGACACTCACACACCAGACCAAGTAATTATTGCTGAAATGCTTTCCAATCATTACTTATATTTATGAAACCGTAAGGCGGTCATGTTTAAGGTTCAAAATCATGCTCCTATTTATGTTCAGTTTGTTCTGTTAATTCTTCATACCATGATTGGTGGGAGTGTAAATGACCGCAAAAATGGTAATGTCACTTTTAATTTGTTCCAAGCATGTTACGTGTTTTACCCAGCAGGGGGTGGTAATGAGAAAATAGAGCAAAAAAGATAAGAGCGAAGATTCATGCTTCTACATAGTGAATGGAGAGAAAAATTAAGTTTTATAGTCAAGGATGCCTCAATTCATCTTTTATTTTATTTAGTACCCTTTGGCAAAGCGGAGTGAGGTATGTAAAGTTGATGTATGTTACGTTGTAGTTAACTTCAAGGTAATATGCACCCATTCTGTATGTAATGCTATAAGCAAGCTCAGCTTGTTAATAAGTTATTTCGAACTCTTTATTCATTTCATTGTTTATTTCTTCATCTGTTTTCTTTTTATATAACTGTTTACTTTATCATATTTTTCCGTAAATGAGTCATATTTATTGGTTTTGTTTTTCCTTTGTGTAGTTTCACGGTGCAACGTAAACAAGAGTTCAATGGCGTTCTATACGAACAAAATAAAGAAAGAAGCACCCGTCAGAAACTCTCTGTGTCCTGTTTATTGAAGCCAAAGGGCAGCTACATCGTCCTTCCTTTCACTGCATCAGGCTCGATGCTACAGTATTAACAGTTATGCTAGTAACTATATTGTGCCCAAATGATCTCAACACAAATTTTTTCCCGATACTAATGATATGGTCATTTTGTGCTAATATTGTAAGTATCTCCTTATTAGTGCATCCAAGAGAAAAGTGCAACTTAATCAGATTTGCCAATGCAGCCATGACAAAGTGCAAGACAAAACAAATCTCCTTCTGCTAGTGACGTGTTTCCATGTAGCAAGTGGCTTTCTACTTTCTTTCATGCAAATCTATAAAATGGTCCTAAAACGCTGTTGTACCCATGAGCTGTTACTAGAGCTCAGGAAAATAAACCTCCATCGGGATCATCTTTTTGGGTCTTTTATATGAACACATGAAGATACAGCTAATTCAATACATAAGAAAATGCCTTTACAATGGTGCTCAGTTTTTTTTTTTTTTTGTGGTGAGTCATTGTAAACATTATGATTAGTTCAGCTGTGGGCACCACAGAGATGTGGTGTGTGGGAGGAACCTCACTGACGTTCATCCAGAGTTGGGTAAATTATTTAAGAAATAAACACTGTCTGCACTGGGATTATACTAAGGTTCAAACAGTTTAACTTGAAATACTGTCAAACAAAAGAAAAGGTATGGCCCACACATTGAATGTATCAGTGTTTATGACTAACTGCTGCTGACCTTGGATCAGTAGATGCGTCAGAGACATTTCACTTTGTAAAGCGTTTTAGTTAAAGCACAGTTGACTCTAAGGTAAAGATGAAAAATTGATCTGAGGATAAACATGCTCTTTTTGTTCTTGTCTGAAGCCAAAGTTGTATCATGGCAAAAGTGAAAGTGGATAAATGATGGACTAGACGGACAGTGTCTATGTCTGGGCGAATATGAGTGTTATTTGTTTATACAGTATGTTGCTTGTTTTACCTATTTTAATTATCACAATATCACAAAAGAGTGATCCGACCTTGACCCAACTAAAACCCTGTTTCCAAGTTTCCAAAATGAGCACACAGCTATTAATACTTAAGTCTGTGAAGGTTCTCAGTCACCCAGGTCATCTTGAAGAAAAGCAAAAGCATTTGGATTTAGTTTTCAAGGTAAAGACGTTTTGTCTCTAATACCAAGAGACTATCAAATCTGAGATCAACTGGTAAGAGAGCTGATCTTTTATTATTTGACCTGAAACTAAACCTAAAGCCACCATTGAAGCACTTAGTAAGGAAGAGACTCCTACAGAACTTATCTTTACAGGACAGGACAAACCTCACCCCGGACCATATTTACTGGAGATATGTTTGAACACTACTTATTTCCAGTTCAGAGGTAACTTCTACAGACAAAAACACAGCTGTGCCATGGGATCACCTGTCTCCTCGACTGTGGCTCACCTGTACACAGAGGAAGTGGAGAACAGAGCTCTGGTCTCTTTCCCAGGTGCAGTGCCCAGTCACTGGTTCAGTTATGTTGATGACACGTGGGTCAAAATCAGAACCAGGAAGTAGAAGCTTTCACAGAACACATCAACACAGTGGACAAGAACATCAAGTTCACCTGTGAAGATGCCATAGACAACCGCCTGGCTTTTTAGACTGTGCAGTGGTTATTTGTGAGGACAGGACTCTCCAAGTAGAAGTTTATAAGAAGCCAACACACACGGATCAATATTCCAACCACCCCCTGCAGCACAAGCTGGAGTCATCAGGACTCTTCGGCACAGAACACACAAGGTGCCCACAACCTCAGAAACGTAAGAAAGAACAACACATCCGTAAAGCCCTGAGAGACTGTGGATACCCCAGATGGACATTCAACAAAACCAAGAGGACACAGAAACCAAACAGACAAGAACCAGAGACAAAAGGGAAGGTGATCTTATCCCTTATGTGTCTGGTTTATCTGAAAAACTTAAAAGGATCTTCTACAAACACAACATTCCACTTTAAACCAGGAAGTACTCTGTATCAAAAACTGGTCCATCCTAAAGAAAAGACCCCCCCGCACAAACAGAGTAATGTAGTTTATACAGTTCAGTGAAGAGTGCAGTGACAGTTATGTTGGAGAAACAAAACAACAGCTTCACAAGAGGATGTATCAGCACAGAAGAGCCAATCCTGGAGGACCTGAGTCTGCAGTCCACCTCCACCTCAAAGAGAAAGAGCATTCCTTTGAGGACATCAGTTCTCTGCGCCACCACCTGTCGAGCTCATTCAGACCCCTGATATGTGTTTGCTCCCCTCCTTCTCTCCTCTAACTGAAGAAGATGTTTCCAAGGTCTTTGTTCTAACCACCCTACTACCTGCCCGCTGGATCCCATCCCCACACATCTCCTTCAGGCCATCTCTCCATCTGTTGTGCCTGATCTCACCCACATCATCAACTCCTCTCTCTCCACTGGGTCAATCCCCACAGCTTTCAAAGAGGCCCGCATCCCACCACTACTGAAGAAACCCACTCTTAACCCTACTCTGCTTGAAAACTACAGACCGGTTTCCCTCCTTCCCTTCATTGCCAAAGCTCTGGAGCGAGTTGTGTTTACTCAGCTCTCATCCTTTCTCACACGGAACAACCTCCTGGACCAGAACCAGTCTGGGTTCAAGAGCGGTCATTCCACCGAAACTGCCCTGCTCTCAGTCATCGAAGCCCCGAGACTGGCAAAAACAACATCCAAGTCATCTGTACTCATCTTACTGGATCTGTCTGCTGCTTTTGACACTGTTAATCATCACATCCTCCTGTCCTCTCTCAGGGCGATGGGTGTCTCTGGAATGGCGTTGCGATGGTTCAAGTCTTACCTGTCGGACAGGTCATTCAGAGTATCCTGGAGAAATGAGGTCTCTGAGTCCCAACATCTCAATACAGGGGTGCCACAGGGCTCAGTGCTTGGACCAGTACTCTTTTCCATATACATGACATCCCTTGGCTCTGTCATCCAGAAGCATGGCTTTTCCTATCACTGCTGCAGATGACACTCAACTCCACCTGTCATTTCATCCTGACGATCCGACGGTCTCTGCTCGCGTCTCGGCATGTCTGAGCGACATCTCACTTTGGATGAAGGACCATCACCTGCAGCTGAACCTTGCAAAAACAGAACTGCTTGTGATTCCGGCCAATCCAAAGACCCACCAAAACCCCTCCATTCAACTAGGCCCATCAACCATTACACCGTCCAGCACTGCCAGAAATCTGGGAGTGGTAATTGATGATCAGCTAAACTTCACAAGTCATGTCGCCAGCACCACCCGGTCCTGTAGATTCATCCTCTACAACATTAGAAAAATTAGACCTTTCCTATCAGAGCACTCTCATAAATTCTAGTCCAGGCTCTTGTCTTGTCCAAACTGGATTATTGCAATGCTCTACTGGCTGGACTCCTGCCTGCACAAGCAAACCTCTGCAGCTGATCCAGAATGCAGCGGCAAGAGTGGTCTTTAATGAACCAAAGAGAGCGCACGTATCTCCTCTATTCATTAGGTTACACTGGCTCCCGGTTGACGCATCAAGTTCAAAGCTATGCTCTTGGCCTACAAGACCACCACTGGCTCCGCCCCCTCATATCTTCACTCACTAATACAGACCTACGTTCCTACCAGATCCCTGCGCTCTGCAAATGAACAACGTCTGGTGGTACCGTCCCAAAAAGGTACAAAATCACTCTCACGTACCTTCTCTGGATCTGTTCCACATTGGTGGAATGATCTACTGCTGCTACAAGATCAGCAGATTCTGTAGCCATCTTTAAAAAACACCTGAAAACACATCTCTTCCGTCAACACCTGACTGACAAACACTGAGTTCTACTTCCTTTCTATCGTTTCCTTTCTTTAAAAAAAAAAAAAAAAAAAAAATTCTCTTATCCTTAGCTTTGTATGCTGCGCTGAGTTTAAACTGACTAGTTTTTTGTGCACTTATGCTTTTTGTATCTTGTGTTGTTAAAATTGCTCCCATTGTTTTCCTCACTTGTAAGTCGCTTTGGATAAACGCGTCTGCTAAATGTAAATGTAATGTAAATGTAATGTAAATGTAATGTAAATGTAATGTAAATGTTTTCCTTGTTATCATGCCATGGAACCTCCTGGAAACACCATCAAAACACCAGCTGCTTCCTATTCTTCTTACAGCTATGAAAACCTATGGCACATACTGGGAGTGAGTGAGTAACAAATTAATAAAACACATTTGTTTGCCACCTCTGCTCTTAGCTCGTGTTAACAGCTCGTTAATCTGAGTGTATACTTCCTGCTGCGGGGCTCCGAGGGCAGCGCGGCCACCCTCTGAGGCTGAAGACAATGAGCAGACATGGTGCACATCGTAGATCAGTTTACAGCACATCGAGCTGGAACAAAGTCTGGCTAAATATTTAGACGGCACGACTAAGAACAGAGGAGATTCTCCCAGAGCTGCTAAGGACAGGCACAGAGATAGTGAATCCATCTGCCTTCAAAACCAGCACCCAGAAATAGTCCACAAGTAGGTATGCTCCAGCTTTTATCCAAAACACAGTTCCTGCTGGTACTAACCACTGATCACTTTTATCCATTTTTGCAGCCACATAGAACTATAAAAATGCAACAAAAGCAATCCCATCCTACAACACACCCATTCTTCCTGTGTGTCTTAACTTGAATAAAGCCTAGTGCGGTGGATGTCAAATGTCGTCAGCTGTTACTGTTTTCAATGACCCTCCAAAAGACATTTTTATAGGATAATGAGAAGACAAAATTATTAAGATTAATGCGATGGCCAAACAGTTCATTACAAAATGGGTCACAGATGAAACACTTAAGGCTCATTTGTGTTAACGGTGACGTCCATCCCCATTATTTTGACGTTTCTACAGCGCCTGGCTTTCCGGCTTTAAAACTGGAGAGCGGATACTTACTCATCTCTTTCTGACGTCTAGATGCCCTCTGTGAAGTACAGAATACAGAGAGTGCACAGGCTCAGAAGTTAGAGAGCATTGAATGACCAATGAAAAAAAGGTTGGCGGTTAATTCCCTGCTCTTTCTGTTCATGCTGTCAACGTGTCCCTGGGCAAGACACAGGTCCCCCTCAATTGTTGACCATTTTACTGCTGCTCTAAGTGGTTGGCTGAAGTTTTGGGCATTTAGAAGTAATGTGTAACGGATCAAGTCAAAAGTCATGTTAAATCTAGTAGTAAGTAAAGTACAGACAAAAATTGTGTATACGTATCTCACCACTGTTCTGCTTTTATATGCTCACTGGCTTCTGATTGGTTAAACAATGCTTTCCTGACTGTTTACTTTTACCCTTACTTCCTTTTGTGTGCTTTCTCTCTAATGTTTTCTCTCTGCTGTAAGCACTTTATAAATAATCATACACTAAGTGCAGACACTACTTCCTTTTCGATGTGCACCTATTAAACAAGTCAATTACAAAACTAACACACAGTTACCTAACCCAAACAGAGACGTTCGAGCAGGCATCAATAAGATTAAAAGAGCTGTAGTGGCAGACTGGAGACATGACCCTGAGCCTTGTGTGAGCTTCCATCAGAGGGCCACAGCTGCATGCTCCAAGGCCTATCTGTCAAATAAACAATGCTTTACAAACCTAAGTGGTAGCAGCCTGTCTGACGTCGTGTATAATTCTCATCTGTGAATCAACAGCAGCCCAAACAGTTTGATGGAAAAAAGCTGGCCTTTGAAATATCTGTGAATACATCTGTGAGACAGATGTTGAGACAAAAGGCATGTGATATGGGTCAATAAAGCACACTTTAAAGGGCCTTTCCCTTTTGAAAAGAGGTACTAAGAGTTTCCAAACAAACTTAATGTACCACTTTACCAAAAGGTGACACTTAAAACTGCTGTTTAATGAAGCAGAGAGAATCTTTTTTTTTAGACTAAATTTGAAACAATGGGAAAACACAACACAGCACTGTCTGTTTCTTGTGATAAATATTTCATACCCCAAGAAGAAAGATGTAAAGCTGTCTCTAATTTTATATAGAGTTGCCATTATCCGGCTTCAACTTTGTTCATTTTCTTTTTTTAGAAGATATTTTTACCATATCATCATCTCTTTGGGAGGACTTTACTAACAAAATCTGAACCTTAACGACTCTCACATCACGAGTCACCCCGCCCTTTCAGAGCTAACGACTATTAGACCAGAACAGCCTGGTCCAATCAGGTTTAGTTTAAGGTTAAACTCCTCCCTCTGGAGATACAAGCTTAGCGCTCACCAGTTGACTTCAGAATTGACAAAGTCAAGTCAAAGATTCCTTTGCTTTAACCTTTTCTTTAAGGCCTTTTTGCCTTTAATATGAAGTGAGTCTCCCATGTATTTTTGTGTTTTTTGCATATTTGTGAATGCTCCACCAGCTGAGCAAGGTGTACCCCCTCCTTCACTTTAGTAAATTTTAAACATTGCATTTCTTGTCTACATTAAACACAAGCCAAACTAAAGCTGTGATTAAACAGGAAACGGTATTCTTCTACTGTTTATTGGCGCTGTATACAGCTCCAGCCTTTTGCACAAATTACGATTTAGTTGCAATTTTTTTCTATTTAATGGCAGTGGACCTACAGTTTAAACGTTCACTTCAAACCTTCAGTTCACCAATCCTACATTAAGATGGACATAGAAATGTATATGAGGTGAAGTAACACACACACGACTTCAGGGCTGTGCAAATGTGATGCTTGTTAGCAATCCCGCTCTATCTGCCAACGACACAGCAGCGACATACTGGAGTAGCACAGTCTACAGTATTAGTGTCTGTGTGTGTTTCTTTTTGATGACGTTGCTCAGGGAAAGGTTTTTTGTTCACTGAGTTCAATTGGTCACACATCCTAGGACCAGACTATTTTTGCTCCTGGCCGTGTTGTTTTGGAGTTACTTCATTGGAGTGTGCAGCTCGTTGATGAGCTGTCAGTGGGCACACTCTTCGTCCTGCTCACTCTGACACCTCTATGACCTCTGGGAGCATGAATCATATTGTGGGGATTTTTAAAAGTAATAAAATGTTTTGTTAAAGATGCTGTGTTTTGCCTGCTGACAGTCCAGATTGCAATTTCACGCTTTGGTTCCTGTCTGTAAAAACCTACAGTAGCCCTGCAGGGACATTCTGTTGGTTATGAACACATCTCAAATAAACAGCTTAGAAATTAAAATCCACCCCTTGAGGCGGTATTGGTGACTAATAGGATAATGACACGTGGATGATATGGATATGTGGGTTTAAATAAGGCATCTATCATCGTAATGGGACCCCTACATTTCTGTTTGAAATAAGATGCAACTCACTGCTATTTCCCATTAAATATCTTTAAATTTGACCAAGGAATAGCTTTTGTCCTCTCTTTGTCCTCTGCAAACATGTATTCCCAATAATTGCTCTGAAACAGCTGATGGCATGAGTATAATGTTCGCTATGTCAGTCTTTATTAAAAGAAAACTTGGTAACACTTTATTTTACACTACATTTACTAATACATTGTATCAACATAAGTACAATGCAACACACTGTAAAACAAACTCTAATAAAATGTAACTACATAGTACATACATGCCCTAACCTACCTATAATATGTAAAAACATATAATGCCATTAATATGTACTATGTAGGTACATGTTATTACAGTTTGTTACACAAGGAGGTAGATACAATGTCTCAAGTATAAAATAAAGTGTCACCAAAATCTTTCCATTGATCCGGACTTTAACCCCTTTTTGTAAAAGGACAAAAAAATAAATAAATAAATAAAACACTGCAAGTAAATGAAAAGCAAAATTTGGTTGAATTTTTCCCAATTATTTTTTAAGCAATTGTCTTTGGACAATGTGAGGAGGCCAGAGAGAGGCCCCGGATAACCCAAGATAGCACAGGGAGGACATGCAGACTCTACACAGGCTGTCCCTGGCCAGTCTGGGGATTGACCTTGTCGTGGGACAGGAGTGAATGTGGTATTAATAAAACTAAATGGCCCATAGTGAATGAATATGAGAGTTAATGGTTGTCTGTCAGTGTTTGTCAGTGTTAGCCCAGTTAACTGTTCACAGTGTTATATATATATATATATATATATATATATATATATATATATATATATATATATATATATATATATATATATATATATATATATATATATATATATATATATATATACTGTATATCAACAGATATCTAAAAATGTCCTGTGTGTTTCCTCTTTCATAGACGGCCCAGACGATTCTGCTGGTGGTCACAGCCTTTACCATCTGCTGGATGCCTCACCACATCATAGCCATGTGGGTGGAGTTTGGCATGTTCCCTCTCAATGACGCCTCCTTTGCCTTCCGCATCGTGTCTCACTGTCTGTCCTACGGAAACTCCTGTGTGAACCCTGTGCTCTACGCATTTCTGTCTGAAAACTTCCGTAAGGCCTGTCGCCAGGTGTTCTCCTGCTGCCCCCTGTACTCCACTCCGCCCAAAGGCAAGGTGGTGCGCTTACGGATGGACAACTTCTCCACCACCTACTCCACCACCAACATCTGAAATGCCGTAAAGTGGACAAATGCCATAAAGGGAGCTGAGTGAGACGATACAACCTGTGTCATGTGACCACAGGACAACATGTGATTGGCTGTGACAGAAATAACTGCCAATCAAAGGTGTATGTGAGGTTTTTACTAGAGAGAAAATCCAGAAAGGACTGAAATGCTCAGGTACTTTTACAGTGAGGCCGTCAGTATCAGCTGCCATACATTCTCCCAGAGTACATCAAATATTGCCCTCTGGTGGAGGATTGTATAATAAAGCCATAAAAAGTTTCAATGTTTAGCTTTGCTGTAATAGATTTATCTCTCTTTTCACTGATTTAAATGTCTACAAAATTCCAAAAGCCAGAGCTGATCCTGGCTGAGCTTTTTTTCTCCTTATTTCTTTAGTTTTCTGAAATGGTTGGCTAGAGTTGCACTGAGACTTTATATTTTGTGAGTCACAAATGACTCCGACACCTGACCTCGACATCGAGCAGGACCAGGACCAATTACAGCTATGGATGTACAGAGAAGAGGCCAATCAGAGAACACTTGGTGAGGGACCTCAAAGGGATCAACATTTTTACTCCGAGTTTTTAAAGAAATTAAACACGTAAAGGATTTTACAATTGATCAAATCTATAGAGAAAGAAGCACAATAATGGTCTAAAAGTAAGTCAACAGGATGGGCTAAACTAAAATGGCCTATGCCAGGCCCCTTGCTGCATATTCACATTCAAGTCCATTCAAGTGTTAGAGTCACCCTGAGTTGAGTTTTTCTCACTTGAGTAAGTCTGTGTCTGTGATGTTATAACAGCTCCAAAGACCAGAAAGAATATTATTCACACTTAAATATGAGCAGCCACATGTTGCATTATGAGTACTTGGTCAGGCTTTATTTTATAAAATTAATAAGATACTTTATGTCAAAATCAAACTGAGACAGAAATATGTCTTGACAGTCTTCAATACAATCACAACATGCATTAAAAAATAAATAGAGTTTAACATGTTGAAAGTGTAGTGGCTGTCTGTGTGTAACCCTGCCGGAGTAATGGGCAGTAGAGCAGTGTAAGTGTCACCTTTGGTGCAGGAGTAGTCCTTGCTGGGTTTACTATTGCATTTCCATTTAAAGCCTTCTGGAGAAAGGCACCACAAACTCTCCTGTCTCCTGTTTACTTGATCTATACAGTGCACCTGCTATGGCCATACTTTACAATCATCTTGTATAAAATAGTCACATTGGTTGATGACAAATAGATACAAACTGACATGTTTATTTGAACATATTCAATAATTCAAATGGCAATGCTTTCTAGTGTAATAGAATTCATTATTAGTTTATTATTTAGGTAAATTCTATGACAATGGCAAAGCTTATTACATTTCTGAACAGTGTAACGGTGTAAAAATAAAATTATACAGGTAGAAATGAGAAAAAAAAGAAAATATTAGATAAATATATGCTACTTGGCAGGTTACAAATATGTTTTTCAGTCACACATAATCCTTCACTTGAGACGTAGACAGATATAACATTTACTGATCCTTCATAGATGGTCCTTCATCGTCAAACCCTGAAAATAACTCCTTTAATACAAACAAAAATCTGACAAATCAACATTGTTTCCTAAAGGATTTGTTGATGTGTAAAGTGCTCATATTGGTTCTAAATATTGGTGAGTACTTTAAAGTATGTGCTGGTACTGGTTGAAAAAGGTAGTAGTGGCACAGTCACAATTACTTTGATCAATTCTGAAATAGTGATACATTACATACATGTAGTCCACTTTTTTTTTAGTTCAGACCAAAACAATTCTACCATTAGTTTAAGGTTGAGATAAATTAAAATTATATTTAATTTTTCATTGTAGAAAAATGTTATTTAGTTATTTATTTTTGAAGTATTTTTTTTTTCATTTCCTGTCAAGTTGGTTATCAGCATTTACAGGAAACTGTTGGCCATATAATAAAAAAAAACACACTTTAGTATAACTCATTCATTCATATACTGATACTTGACTCTTAGAAGCTGGTGTTCATGTGACACTTACAAGTCATGTGACTGCATGGGGGTAAATATAACTTATTTGGTCCAGCTTTTATGCCCTTTGTATGTTAACATGTAGTTTCTAAGATTTCTGTTAGTGTGGCTTTAATTTAAAAACAACAGGTCCGACATTACCTAATTATTTATTTATTGACCTTTTTCCGCTCAGTCCCGTTAGGGGTTGTGGGTCACTGAAGTCTATGCTTTAGTCTTTGAGCTTTGGGCCTGAGGCAGGGTACACCCTGAACAGTTAGTCACAGTCACATATTCACTGGGGCTAATTTAGATTCACCTACATTTGTAACTCTTTGTATTCCTGTCTGTGTTTTTATTGTAAGGAACTATGATTGTAGCATGAGTTCCCAAGGGGACAATAAAGTATCTTGTATTGTACCTGCATGTGTTTGGGAGGTGGGAGGAAGCCGGAGCACTCAGAGAGTATCACAAGGAGGACAAGGAGGCAGACTACTCTCAGAAAATGAATAGTAATTGAACCCACAACCTTCTTGCTGTTTGAAAGAAGTGTTAACCACTCTTAACCTAATTTTATTTATAAATAGTAATTGATATTAATAATAAAATAATATAATAAAAACAGTGTCGTTGTTGGTCTTTTGTGTTATTTGGTATTTACTCTCAATCCAGACTAAACGGATTAGATCTGTGTTGGTCTGAACCAAAGGTGCACAGATGAACATGGATTTCGATGCAGAACTATAGTGTCTTAATATGAAACCATACAGTTTCAGAGGAATGACGGCACAGGCCCAGAGCTTCACTCCATGATGCTGGCGTTGCTCAGGTACATGTCGGAGGCTGGGTTCAGGTTAGTCAGGTCGGATGGACTGGACCCTGAGGCCTGCAGAATGAACTGCTGCAGGTTACACTGTCTCAGGTCTTTATTCAGCTCATCCAGCAGCTCCCTCTTCGTCTGGACAAAAGAGAGTCATCTCAGTCACATGCTTTAGACAGTTTTACTTCTGAGAATGGCACAAAGCTGTATACACAGACTTTTAAATACCACAACAGAAGAAAATGGCGCTGCTTTGCACATATATTTTTGTGTACACCAATGTCAAAACAGAGTTGCCTTAAACTATCAGTGTCTTCAGTGTCTTTTATTTTAACCTTTATATTTTATATTTTAACCTTTTCACTTTTTGCGTAGCCATCAGACTGTGTGTGTACATATTAGTATTACCTATAGTATGTACTTGCGTGTCTTAAAACATAATGTTTTAATGTATGCATTTTATCTTTATGTCAGCTGCCTTATTAACCAGACTGACTCAGTTTAACTATTCTAAACATGCAAATATTGTCCCATTTGAAGCTTTTTGAAGCTAATACCTATTTTTTTTCTCTGTATTATAGTTTAGGTTCCATTGCCAAAATGCGCCCAGGCCAGTTTGTACACAAACTTTTTTTCTAAAGCCCAGTGTTTGTGTGCTTTATTACTGTTGAGCGCTCACCTGCATCATATTGTCCACAGCCTGTATCTGTTGTCCTGTGTCTTCCACTGCTGCAGTGATCTTCTCCCCCTGCAGGAGGCGCTGCTGCAGCTCCTGCTCCAGAGGCAGTAGAGCGTCCTCAGAGCGCTGCTGAACGTCCTGCTGCAGACTCTCAGAGTGGGACAGAAGCTCGTCTATTTGCTGGTTCTGATGGTGCATGGACTGCTGCAGCTGCTCCAGACGTCTGCTCAGATCTGTCAACAGCACACACCATCAAAAACACTTCCAGTTGTAGTCATGGCACTTGTTTCATACTCTGCATTTCTTTATGCAAATGTGTGCCTTGTTTTCTACATCACTGTGTTTTTTTCTTGTCATGTCCATTATTTGTCCAATTGTGAAAAAAACTAGAAGTTAGTCAACTTCCTCCAGTCTTTCTCAGTAACATCATGTGACACCACAGGAAGTGACCAGCTGATTTCAAGATATGAGACTCATCAGCACTGGTCTGTAAAAAATTCCTGAGCACTCACATAAATGGACATGTTTTTAGATTGTTTCTTTTGCAAGTCTTTTGAAAGTGAAAAGAAAGTGAGTGAGAGTGTTTACCTTCTGCTCTTAAGCTCTCCTCTTCTAACTGTCCCCTCCAGTAGCACTCCTCTTCCAGCTCCACCTCATTCTGCCTCTGCCTCTCCTCCAGGAGCTCCAGCTGGTCCTGCAGGTCCACGGCCGGTGCAAAGACCTGCTCTGAGTCCTGGGTCTGTCTCTCCAGTGTCTGTAAGTTTTGGTTAAGCTGCTGTAGCGTCCTGGTCTGCTGCAGTAAATGCACCAGTAGGGCTTCTTTTTCTGAGGGGGCTGGGGACGAGGGCCAGGCCTGGTTAGTTTTTGCCCTGCGGGGGAAAGTGGAAGGGCCCTGGCTGAAGGAGAATGCTTTGTCCCTGCGTCTTGTGAGCGGCTCTAGGTCTGGGGTGTGTGTGCGGGGGTAGAGTCTGTTTGTGAAGGAGCTCTCGATGAGACTGGGACCAGTGCGGCGCAGGATGAAGTGGACATCACTTGCCTGTTGTCCTAGCTGGGCCAGCTCCTTCAGGGGACAGTCGTCTTTAAGGAGTTGCCTCTCTGTCCCGCACATGTTCAGGATGAGGACGTATCGACCGGTCTGACCTGTACAGATTTTACAGTGATAGTTTTAGAGCTGTAATTTGGTCTAAAAGTTAGGCCCAAAAAGAACCGAGCCTGACAGAATTTTCTAAAAGTGCGCACGCACACAGCCCTTTGCCTTTTGTCAAGAATGAGTCATTTATACATTTATATATATATATATATATATATATATATATATATATATATATATATATAAAATGTAAGCCTTCACTTTATTTAAAGTACACAGTTTACATTGCTCAGATCCTTGGCAATATAAACTGGGGAGTTAAAATGTATATGACACAGAGCAAACAGGCCTGAGCTGGGATTCAAGCCTGGTGTTGTTCTCTCTGTCTTTCCAATGCTCTACCATGTGACCCCTGAATCACAAAACAACATTTGAACCTCAGTGGTGTTTGGTTCTTTGACACTTGTGGTTCCTCAGTTGAAAACCTGAATGTAAAAAATGTGTTCTAAAAGCTCAGCTTGGAGCGCACACTCGATTAGTGTGGAGTGTGAGCAGGAGAGATGTACACACTGATCAACTCACCAATGGATTGTGCCAGAGCGATGACCACATCTTGACAAGAAGTGTTCATTGAGAGACCACACACCACTCTGACCACACCCTCCACCCACACCTTCAGCTCCATCTCTCCACAACAGCTATGTCTGCAAACACACAAACAAAAAACAACATGTAATGATGAAAGAAACAAATGTTTTGTGAAACTCTTATAACCCTAACCCTAAGTGCTGTTCAGAAGCTCCAGTAGCTCTTTCGCTCTGTGTGGGTTCTGGTTCTATAGCTCCAGGTTTATTCTGGAGACTTTAAATTCACACCAGTTTGTCACCAAAACAGGTCGTGCAACTTTTCAGGTTCAAAACCAAGATATTTTTGGTGAAGACTTAGGCCATTTGGCAATTAGTTTAAAGAAACCAGAATTATAAAGAAACTGTATTTAATAAAGTTTTTTTTTTTAATAAGAACTTTATGACTGGTTTAATTGGTGAATATAAGGTTAAATAAAAATGACCCTGTGCATCTGACATCACAACTTTATTATGTTTGACTTAGGTGACCAAGTTAGTGGCCTTTAACTCTCAAGAAAGACAGAACTTTGACTTGTGTGTGCTCACAATAAGTGGAGAAGACAGGGTTTGCTCACATTTGCTTTTCTTATCAGCTCCTGCTCATTTGTCACTATATCTTACCACATCTATGAATTGTATAAATGACTCTTATAAACAGTCCTGACACATGCTTCAGGTGGAGACACTTATTACAGTATTATCGTGCCTTAAATAGGAATGTGGCTCGACCTGCTCCATGCACAGACCTGCAGTGTTTACTTAGCCCTGATGGCGTCACGGCTCCTCAGTTCAACACCTGGTCACACACTGTCACACTATCTTCATGTGAAAGTACAATAAACGTGACACGCTAAGAGTAAAGACAACAAGTCAACCTGCATTAATGAATGTACGTATGTATTACAGATTACATTTTATATCATTAACTCGGAGTAAGTCAAATGCAATTGATAATGTTAGTAGCGCACATAGAATGTAATTACATTCAATGTTGTTAATGTATGTATTAATGTAATTAACATATTTAATTTAACATAATTCTGACCAAATTTTAAAGAGGCTATAATATATGTGAAATACACTTGGCAACAAACGAGTAATAAAGAACACAATCTAATTAAATATTGAAAAAGAAAAAAAAAGTCACTTTCTTATTTAATAAAAAAATATAAGCAAACACAAAAAATCTATTTAATGAAGTTTGGAGTATATAAAATAATTGTTCAAAATTGAAAACCCATAAAAAGCCAATCAAATGAAGGCCCGTTTTGACTGGAGCAGAAATGACTATTAACTAATGATTATTAACTGTTTCCATCTAGCGCTTAGAACTATATAAACTTATTACACTGTTTGCAAGATGATGTCAGGAGAGCACTCTGATGAATATTTTGTATTTCAGCGCATGTTACCTTAGATGTGAACTGCTATTAAATTAAACTTAACCTACTGAATCATAGTGGTCTTTTGCAATCATCGCTTCCAATTTGAACCTGGGAAGTTAACATTAGTCTTCACAGTCCCTTAAAACACGGGCAGCACTCTAGATTTTTTTTTATTGCAGCAGTATATGATGCAGATAATAATGCACTTTCCAGAAAGGTTTTAAATTTTAGGACCTCATGAATATTTCTCCAAATTTTGATTATTTTGTGTTGTATTTGGGAAGAAAAAGAGCAACAGGAATAGGTGGTTACAGACCCATCAGATCAGTGTATACAGAACAACATGGACCACCCCTGCATTGGGACAGTGGACGCCTGAGATCAGTGAGCTGCAGGACAGAACACCACAAGAACACCTTCTTCCTGACATGACCTAACCTCTATCAGTCAGTCTGTGGAAGATGAAGTCTCAATAAATTAATTCGAAGAGACCTAACAACAGAGTTTTTCTTTGGGGATTAAGGCTCCAATGAATGTTAATTTACCAACAGATTTCTTCAGTTTATAAAAGACATCAGGTATTTCCTGCATTCCCTGCATAGAACCACAAATTGTGGAGAGCTTGTGTGACCATTTCAGCGGATATCTGTACCAAACCATGACCACAGAGACCAGTACCTACACAGAGACAGAGACCAGTATCCTACTGTTTAGGATTCTTCCAGAGTTCCTCTTAACTACATTCATTCATTGTACATACACACACTAACACCTAGACTACAACAGCGATAAAAGAACCACACTTGCAATATGACTAACTCAACAAAAATATGGCAAAAATAACTCAAAAGAACAGCCTTATGAAGCTACACAGGCTTTGTCTCTTTTATAATCAGTAATTTACTTAAAAGTTAGTAACCCTTAAAGCCGGGGTGACACTTTATTTGACACTACACTTGATACATTGTATCTACCTCCTTGTGTAGCAGACTGTAATAACATGTAACTACGTGGTATTTAGAGTTAGGGTATAAATGTACAATGTAGTTACATGTTATTTTAGATTGTACTTATCACGGTAGATACAATGTATCAAGTTTAGTGTAAAATAAAGTATTAGCAAGCCAGGTTACAAAATTAACAACAACAAAAAAAAATGTTATATCTTCAGGACTCCAACCTACATATTACAAGTTCTGTATCAATACAACTAGTGCTAACTTTTTTACATGATCATACAAAATGTATTTATTAAATATGTAAAGAGTTCCATACCTGTGTAAGATTGTCTTTGTGAACTGTCTCTCTAATTGTGAAAAAAAACAAAACAGTATTAAATGGATGCTTAGTTGACCTTATTGACATAAGTATTACAAGTTTGATCATCAGTTTATGGGACAATGAAGACAGAATTGTCAGTAAAGAATGAAGGGAAACTCACCTTAGGTTTCCTGTTGTTGTCCGTTCAGAGCTCAGACTGAAACGCTAATGAGAAGCAGGTATGGAGCTGAAGAATGCTGCAGCTCTGGTTTGGCTGTAAGCTCTCTTCATTCACACTCTCACAATGACGTTTCTCTGCAGGGGTTTGAATTTTACCTACAGACAGAAGATGAAGACTTGGTTTGCATTTTAATGTGAGGAGATAACAACGTCTCACAAAAGAGCACAACCTCTGCACAATCAGAAATATAAATGATCCATGCCTAACACAGGGATTAGTATACAGTTGTGCTCATACGTTTAGGCAAGGCAAGGCAATTTTATTTATATAGCACAATTCATACACTGGGTAACCCAAAGTGCTTTACAGTAATAAAAGACAATTTACAAGATTTAGATTAAGAAACACTAGAAAAATAACAAACATTTTAAAAAGAAGACTGCAGATAAAAACACTTTAAGTTACAATAGGCAGAGCTAAAGAGGAAGGTTTTTAACCTCCCCTTGAACATTGTTAAAGTTGAGGCTGTTCCAGGTTTTTGCTGCATGAAACTTAAACGCTGCTTCACCCTGTTTAGTTCTAATTCTGGGCACGAGCAGAAGGCCTGTCCCAGATGTTCTCAGAGTCCGAGGAGGTTCATAAGTAACTAGCATGTCAGAGATATATTCTGGTGCTAAACCATTTAGAGACTTGTAAACCAGCAGTGCTGTTTTAAAGTCTATTCTCTGAGCAACAGGAAGCCAGTGCAGAGATTTTAAAACTGGACTGATGTGGTTGTACTTCCTGGTTTTGGTTAGAACCCGAGCAGCAGCGTTCTGAATAAGCTGCAGCTGTCTTAACCCTCGTTTTGAGAGACCAGTGAGCAGGCCGTTACAGTAATCTAACCTGCTGGAAATAAAAGCATGGATAAGTTTCTCTAAGTCTGGTTGAGACATCATCCCTTTGACTCTGGAAATGTTTTTATGGCAATAAAATGCAGATGATGTAATTGACCTAATGTGACTGTGGAAATTCAAGTCTGAGTCCATGATGACCCTAGATTTCTAACCTGGTTTTTAGATTTTAGAGAAAGAGACGCGAGGTGGCTGCTGACACTTTCTCTTTGTTTCTGTGGCCCAAAGATGATTAGTTCAGTCTTGTTTCTGTTCAGTTGGAGAAAATTATTTTGCATCCACGTGTCAATCTGTTCGATGCAGTGACACAGTGAATGGATTGGTCCATTTTCACCTGCTGTGAGTGAAATGTAAATCTGAGTGTCATCTGCATAATTATGGTAGGATACGTCACAGCTGCGTATTAACTGGCCTAAAGGAAGCATGTAGAGATTGAATAATAGAGGTCCCAAGATAGAACCCTGTGGAACCCCACATGTCAGGGTCATTTGGTCTGACACACAGTTACCAACCGAAACAAAGTACTTCCTGTCTTCAAGATAGGACTGAAACCATTTAAGGGCAGTTCCAGTGATACTTATCCATTCCTCTAATCTTTGTGACAGGATTTCATGGTCCACTGTATCAAACGCAGCACTCAAGTCCAACAGAACTAAGACAAAGATCAACTATGCAAAGGCCACAAAGCATTCCGCTTACAATACACCAAACAGCACAGAGACAAACCTCAAAACATCTGGAACAAAGTCATTTGGAGTGATCATGAGACCAAAATTGAACTTTTTGGCTACAACCATAAACATTACATTTGGAGAGGAGTCAACAAGGTCTATGATGAAAGGTACACCATTCCTTCTGTGAAACATGGAGGTGGATCACTGATAATTTTGGGATGTGTGAGCTACAAAGGCACAGGAAAAGATGAATGCAGCCTGTTATCAGAAAATACTGGAGGAAAATTTGCACTCATCAGCCCAGAAGCTGCACATGGACGTTCCAACATGATAACGATCCAAAGCACAAGGCCACTCGACCTGTCATTGGCTACAGCAGCATAAAGAGAAGGTTCTGGACTGGCCTCAGTCTCCTGACCTCAATATTATTGAGCCACTCTGAGAAGATCTCAAACCACTAACTATGAGTGAAAGAAAAAAAAAAAGTGTTATAATTCATCTTCTCTGAAAAATAACCAAACAATCACAAATTCTGCCAGGGTATGCAACTGCAGATAATAATGTTGTGGTAAAGATGCAGTTGGGAAATTGTGAAGAATCCAAACACAAAGTATTAAAATTGGTGAAAGGGAGAGTTCAAAATGTACAGTGTTACCACTGTTTATGGAAATGTTTTTTTTTTTCTAGGTCAGTTGAAGTGTCCCAAAAGGTTCCCATCCCCATTTTGTTGTCTTCTGATCTATGCAATTTTATTACAGTATAGTGAGCATATTTTGAATTGTCTTTTTAAAGTATGTTGTCACCAAACGGGTAAATAAAAGACTTCAGTGTTTATATATATATATATATATGGCTGGTTAGCTCAGCTGGTAAGGACATGGCCTTTCACACGGGGGACCCAGGTTCGAATCCCCCTCGGGGTGCTATCCAGTGTGGGTCCTTAGGCAAGACCCTTCACTGCCTACCTCATAATGATGAGAGACAATAAATGCTATGAGAAGCCGGCTCAGACGTCGCCCGGCCAAACAAGGTCTGCGTCAGGTGTTGGGGAACCAGAGCAACTTGATGACAAATGGGCTACTGGAACAAGACGGAGATGGGCGAGATGCGATAACATGGCTCTGTTGGAATGCTACTACTCCAGTAACCCTAGTCAGAGGGGTTACATGAAGAGAATGTGGGATGAATGGTTACTACGAAACCCACAATCCAGGCTTACATCGAAGCAACTAGTAGCTCAGTGTTCCAACATCCACAAGCGGCAGCTGCTATCACAACTTGAGATTGACGAGATACAACACAAAAAATGCTACGGCAAGGGGGAGCCAGGACGCCAGGTCAGAGGGGAGCCAACAGGTGCTCCCCAACCGGAGATTGGGTATGCAGCCCCAACAATTGAAATAACGCTGAACGAGGCAGCGACTGACCTGAAAGACAAGATCATGGCGAGAATGAATGCAAGGCAACCCCGACGCCAATTACAACGGCTAAGTGAAGTACCATCAGAAAGTCTCCTAGAAGATGTGAATGCAGCATTGAGTGCGATCCCTACCACATCCATCACTGAAACCAATGAGGAGCCATGAGAAACAGTACCCACCATGGAAACAAAGGCTGGAGGCTAAGATCAAGCAGACACGTAGAGAAGTAAGCCAACTGACAGAGGCCAAGAAAGGTGCAATGAGAAAACCGGTACCCAAGAGGTACAACCAGATGCCCATACCTGAAGCACTTGAAACTGCCAAACAAAGGCTCCAAGCCTTGGCCAGCCGCCTAACGAGGTACGCAAGAGAGAACGAAGCCAGAAGAATAAACCGGCTGTTCGCAACTCAACCTGCAAAAGTGTACGCTCAATGGCAGGGTAATAACAGCAGAGCAGACCCTCCAAGGCTGGAAACTGAACAATACTGGAAAAATATATGGGAGAGGGAGGCATCACACAACAGTGATGCACAGTGGCTGGTGGCTCTGAGAGAGGACCACAGCAACCTCCCTGAACAGAATCCAGTTACCATCACAGCGGCAGACATCCAAGAAAGACTCTCAGGTATGAAAAACTGGACAGCACCGGGCCCTGACAGGATCCACACCTACTGGCTAAAGAAGCTCACTGCACTCCATGAGCGCCTTGCAGCACAAATGAACCAGCTGCTAAGGGATGGGACGCACCCTGAATGGCTTACCGAAGGGCGCATAATCCTGATCCTGAAGGATCCCACAAAGGGTACAGTCCCATCCAACTATCGGCCAATAACCTGTCTCCCCACAACATGGAAGCTCATGTCAGGCATCATTGCGGCTAAGATAAGTGGGCACATGGATCAATACATGAGCAAAGCACAGAAGGGCATCGGCAAAGAAACCAGAGGAGCTAAACACCAACTCCTGGTTGACAGAACAGTCACCCAAGACTGCAGAACCCGACACACCAACCTGTGCACTGCCTGGATTGATTACAAGAAAGCATATGACTCAATGCCACACACATGGATCACTGAATGCTTGGAGATGTACAACATCAACAGGACTCTAAGAGACTTCATTGCAAATTCAATGAGGCTGTGGAAAACTACCCTTGAGGCCAATGGCAAGCCACTTGCACAAGTATCCATCAAATGTGGCATATACCAAGGAGATGCTCTATCCCCACTGCTGTTCTGCATAGGCCTGAACCCCCTCAGCCAAATAATCGACAAGACTGGCTATGGATACCGACTCAGGAATGGGGCCACCATCAGTCACCTCCTCTACATGGATGACATCAAGCTATACGCTAAGAGTGAGCGGGACATCGACTCACTGATCCACACCACCAGGATCTACAGCTCTGACATTGGGATGTCATTCGGGCTTGAGAAGTGTAGTCGGATGGTGACGAAGAGAGGGAAGGTAGTCCACACAGAAGGGGTCTCACTCCCAGAAGGAACAATAGCAGACATTGAGGATGGTTACAAATACCTTGGAATACCACAGGCAAATGGCAACCTCGAAGAGGTAACAAGGAAAACAGCAACTGCCAAATACCTCCAACGAGTAAGGCAAGTCCTAAGAAGTCAGCTCAATGGCAAGAACAAGGCACGGGCAATAAACAGCTACGCCCTGCCAGTGATCAGATACCCTGCGGGAATAATAAGGTGGCCAAAGGAAGAGATACAGATCACAGACGTTAAGACACGAAAGCTCCTCACCATGCATGGAGGGTTCCACCCCAAATCCAGCACCCTGAGACTGTACGCTAGCCGTAAAGAAGGCGGCCGTGGACTAGTGAGTGTGAGAGCCACTATCCAGGATGAAACATCCAAGATCCACAAGTACATCAAAGATAAGGCCCCAACAAATGACGTGCTCAGTGAATGTCTCAGGCAATGGGGAACAGAGGAAGAGGAGCTGGAGGAGGGACCATCATGGGAGGACAAACCCCTACATGGGATGTACCACCGAACATAACTGAAGTGGCTGATATCAAGAAATCCTACCAATGGCTAGAACGGGCCGGACTGAAGGACAGCACAGAGGCACTCATCATGGCTGCACAGGAGCAGGCCTTGAGCACCAGAGCAATAGAGGCCCAAATCTACCACACCAGACAAGACCCAAGGTGTAGGCTGTGCAAACAGGCCCCTGAGACAATCCAACACTTAACTGCAGGGTGTAAGATGCTGGCAGGAAAGCATACATGGAGCGCCATAACCAAGTGGCTGGCATAGTGTACAGGAACATCTGTACGGAGTATGGACTGGAAACCCCGAGGTCAAGGTGGGAAACACCTCCAAAGGTGATAGAGAACGACCGAGCCAAGATCCTGTGGGACTTCCAGATTCAGACTGACAGAATGGTAATGGCAAACCAACCAGACATTGTGGTGGTGGACAAACAGCAGAGGAAGGCCGGTTGACGTTGCAGTACCAAGTGATTGCAACATCAGGAAAAAGGAACATGAGAAACTAGAGAAATACCAAGGGCTCAGAGAAGAGCTGGAAAAGGCTTGGAAGGTGAAAGCGACAGTGGTGCCTGTGGTCATCGGAGCACTCGGGGCAGTAACCCCCAAACTGGAAGAGTGGCTACAGCAGATCCCTGGAAGAACACCAGACATCTCAGTCCAGAAAAGTGCAGTACTAGGAACCAGAAAAGTGCAGTACTAGGAACAGCAAAGATACTGCGCAGAACCTCAAGCTATATATATATATATATATATATATATATATATATATATATATATATATATATATATATATATATATATATATATATTTAGTACTATGGTGCTATGTACTATGGTGACCCAGTAGTGCACAACAAAACAACATTAAAAAAGCAAACATAAGGTCACAACACAATGGAAATGCTCCAGACCACTAGGGCAGTGTTGATATTGAAACACCTACATAGAAGTTCAATCTTGAGCCAAAAACTGGACATTAGAACCACACAAGCCGCAAAATGCTATAATAGTCCCCAGATGGTGTCCACTAAACATGGCAGTCTAAGAAGACATGATTGAATTTATGTCATTCCAGCTCAGTGGATGTTCATAAAAATGTTAGATATATTTAGATCAGATCACTCACGTCATTTTATGTGGCGTCCTGAGGAAATATAGGTGTTTTGAACAGTGCCCCTAGTGTTGTGAGCGTATGTTTACTTTTTTTTTTTTGTGAGTTTATGTTTACTTTTTAATGCTTTTTATGTTGTGAGTTTATGTTAGCTTTTTTTTTAAAGTTGTGTTGTGAGCTTAAGTTCTTTTTTTAAATGTTGTGATGTGAGCTTATGTTTGCTTTTTTATGTTGTGTTGTGAGCTTGTTAAGATGCCATCCATCTTGTTTAGTTGTTATTTACATAAACATTTGATTATTACTTCCCTTTTATATGATAAAGTCGGCAAAAGAGAGGGAGATCGACACAAGTAGAGCAGTAACAGTGACACTGACGTCCCCGTCACCTTTAAAGAGACAACATGTGACCTAATTTGGCCTATAATCCCAGCGTTAAATCAGACATTTATAACTGAATAAATAGCTCACTTCAGTTCTCCCACTATACTGCCCTCTGGTGGTGATAAATCAAACGCTTACATGACATATTGTCCCTTTAACTTGCTTGATAAGAAAAATACAAGTCTGTCTGGAATGAAGTTCAGCAGGAAACTAGTTCTTCAGGTATGTCAACTCCAAACAGGAAGTATGAGTCTCTACCTAAGGCTGCTCTCTCTTTAAACATGATTTTGTGTGAACAGTTCTTGTCTCCAACACTGTGAATGTGTGAATGTTAATGAGGTTGTCACAGTAGCAGCTGTGCAGCCTGGAGGCTCTGCCCACTACAGATAAATACTGAGGAGTGTCACATATCTAACATTCCTTTGGCAGAAAACCGAGTGAAACTGCAGATAAACCAGGCTGCTCTGCTCTTGTTTGGAGTTCTCAGGCAGGGTTATCTACAGTGCTGTGTGCCCTCATTCCTTCCATGACTGATCTATGCCCTCGGTCTGACCCTGATGTTAAACCTGAAGCTTGAACTGAGCATTTTAACTTATCTGATTTTAAAATATCCTCACTGTTGACATGTGTACGTATAGTTTGCAGTTTGAGTACAACAGTCAGAACTATATCAGATAATCTATAATATTGATAGTGTATGATTCGATCAAAATAATACAAGCAATTTCTCTGGACACTGTGGTTGCTTTAACTGACACTTTAATCAATTATTAATATAAACATCATTACTTGGTACAGTATATATATATATATATATATATATATATATATATACCACTGGTCTAAACTAAACTTCAACTGAATGTTGGGTATGCTTGCCTGTATCTAAAATCACATGACTTTTTGGTTGTGATGTCACCACAGAAGGTGTGGCAAATGTCAATCACAAACAGAAGCGGAAGAAATAAAAAATAAGGTCAGTGACCATAATCTTAAGGATATAATTTTGTAATTTATATATCAATGTTTTTATCTGTTATTAAATTATGCCGATGAATTAACTAAGGTGTTAAAAGTAGGATTCTTTTTTTTTTTTCTTTGAGCAAATTTTGAAACATTAGTTAATTTATCCGCATAATTCAATAACAAATAGAAACATTGAATCTATAAATTACAAAATTATATCCTTAAAATTATTGTCACTGACCTAATTTTCCACTTCTGTTTGTGATTGACATTTGCCCCGCCTTTTGTGATGACATCACAACCAAAAAGTCATGTGATTTCAGATACATGACAAGCATACCCAACCAACAGTGGTGAGCAAACTAAGGCCCGGGGGCCACATAAGGCCCAGGCTGTTTAATCCGGCCCCCCAAGCATTTACAAATAATTTATTGATAATTAAAGGCTGAATATGTTTTTCCTTTTCCTTCATTTATCGGCAGTGATAAGTTACAGTAATTTCACTTTGAAGCTATCATCTCTTTCCTCAGAGCGAGATAGTTTTCTCTGGTTTTAGAACAAACTCTAAAGAGTGGACCTGAAACTGAGGAGGTGCAGATGGGACTGTAGCGTTTAATATACATATACATATACATATATGTGTTTATTACACATATTATTTTGCCTATAGTTCAAACTATATTCTTTAGGCAAAAGAAACAGTTCAGTTTACCATGTTGGCCCAGGCCTCCACAAGAGTCCCATGTTTTCATTAGTTTTATTAAAAATAATTGCCTACCCAGTGATCTTCAACTGGTGGCCCCCCAGAGCTTTCCGTCCACCCCCCAGCCAGAACTAGAAACTAACGCCCATCCTGGGCATAGTCCACAATGCTCCTCGGGACGGCCTCCGGGTGAAACACACACCTCCCTCCTGTCACTGTCACAGAGTAAGTTCAGTAGGTGGATGTGCACAATATCAGCACAGTTTTAAACTTTGTACAATAGAAATAGTGATTTAAATCCACTTTAGCAAAATAACTTCACTTGCTTACTGTCTGTGTCTCTCCTGCTGCACAGACCCGTATCGGACCAAGTTGGCTCTGTGCGGACTTAACTTAAAGTCTGTGTCTGACTCTCCCCAAAACAAACAAAAAGTACTGTAAATGTCCCGTCATCGGTGGAGAACAGAGAGAATGTGAGCAGTAATCTCTGTTAGCAAAGGGGCTAAACTTTAAACAGAGGCTGCTGTAGTCCCGAGTCAACCATCTCTGAGCCATAAGTTATTATTTCATAACAGAGTCAGAACCGTCTTAAACTAAGTGTTCATCTGTTTGAGGCCCTTGTCAGAGAGATGTAATAATCTTCTGGATCATGTGCTGCCTTCTGTGTCTCTGCTGCAGCCATAGGCCCTCATTTATTAAAGGACCTTTATTTTGTGTGTAAAACCATTTCCACACAATCTTTGGCATTTATCAATCTGAACATGGACGTACGTACGCTCTAATCCCACACCAGGTCAGGAGGTGGTGTGAATATACACAAGGTTTAAAGTTAGCCCCAAGCTGAGCAACAAAACCATTATTCAGAACTAACAACGCATTGGCACTTTGAAATATTCCATCTTACAGTCCTCTTTAACAATAGTTTAGTATTGAATCTACAGTGGAACACAGAAATGAATATTAACCCTTGAGAAAATCATAAACAAGTTAATTGATAAAAATAAAATAAAAAAATCCTAATCCAACATTTGTCTATATCCAACACATCTCAGCCGTCTTGCTAAATCTCTAATACTCTGGGTTTAATTGAGGCTGGCCTCAGGAGACCTTAGACTGGCTCAGAGACTTGCACCTGGTTTAGTGTGGAACTGGTCCTGCTGTGACTAAACACTGAGTCTGCTGCGGCGATAGGGAGTTTGCTGTAGGCTAGCGGGTCACTCTGTTACAGACCTGTCTATATTTTCTCTTTTCTGCTTATGGTTAACACACTTTACAAATGGGAAACAAAAGTATCAGACTCAGCAGGGGCCCCTGCTGTCTCCACTGAGGCTGGATTGTAGCGACTCTGGGTCTGGCTCAAATATTTAAGCCTCAAATGTGGTTTGGTTTTCATCGAAAAACATTTGTCATGTTTTATACAAAAAACAATATAATCTTTCAACTTGGAGTATTTATTTGTCATTTCCGGCTCAAGGAAGGGTCTCTTTTAGTGATGGGTTCTTTTTCATGAGCCGGCTCTTTTGACTCAGCTCACTTAAAAGAGCCGTCTCTTTTGGCTCACAAACGGCTCTTTAAATAATAATAATAATAATAAATGTTAAATTAAAAATAATAATAAATAATTAAAGCCGCAAGCGGTGATAAAGGCCCTCGCCTCTCTTGAGACCGCGGGGACACATGCACTCGGAGGATTGCATTTCGTGTTTTAATTCGTAAACTTCACGGCAATGTCAAATAACCGGGCCTGTGCTACTGCTGGGGCCTGCTACACCACCTTGTAATTTAGAGTTAAAGGTCTCAATCCCTGGTTTTCCTGGGAGCTGTCTGAACCTTTGAAAATAATAGATTATGCTTGGGCTAAAAGAAAAACAAAGTACTGGCTGGAGATTTGAGATGACTCAGGAATCGCTGCACCCCCCTGTTTAAAAAGGCAAAATGTAAATATTACTTGTCTAAAAGTACAAGTTTACAAGTTCCAAAGGATTCTGAGGAGTTTTCTAAGACTCTAGCCTTGGCTCTGGAGGGGCCTCCTCTAAAGGAAGGATCCTGGCAATTGGGAAATGGCATTTATTTCCCAAAGAAATGGCTGCCTCTTCACAGACTCATTACGACCACAGCCACAAATGTATCAAAAAACTAATTGATAACTTTTTTGGCACACGTGTCTAGATGATACTCACCAAATTTGGAGCTGTTTAGATGAAAAGCCTTTAGACACAAGGGGTGCAATTTAGGTGGTCACGCATTCCACCCAACATAGTAGATTTTCTGTTGAGTTTAAGGTATGGCTGTAATAAACTTTTCTGTTTGCCCTGAGGTGTCCTATGGATGTACCAAGTTTCATTTTTCTACATTGGAAAAATTTACTTTCACTTTCCATAGGCCCAATGTATTTTGACTTTTGTAGGGGTCGCCACTGAGTCATTTTTCGTATTTTTTTTTCGGCGACTTCAAATACATAAAGTTTTCGCCGGGCTTGAAGGCTGGGACCAATAAAAATGACTTTTAGTTGCACGTTTACTGGGTCAAATTGAGGATCATTTTGCAGAAAAATTATAATAAAAAAAATATATACCAAATTATAATTAAAAAAAATATAACTCGAGCAAAAAAGTCTAGAAAAACGCTTGTCTATTTTACATACATGTGTTTAGCTCATTTTGCCCAAGTTTGGTGTCTGTGGAATGAAGCAGCTTTTTCTGTGTACTTTTAAAAAGAGGTGTATTTTAAGTCGGTTCACATTTTCAATTCAAAATGGCCGCCTTCCCGTGTGTGAAAGGGTGTGGTCCCCATTGGCTTTTTTGTTCATATGCCCATACTGAATGTGTGTACCAAGTTTCATTTGCCTACGACAAACTAAAATTTTCACTTCCCATTGACTTTTTCCAAATATTTGGGACGTTGCTATGGTAACACATTTATAGATAGGGGGTGGTTGTCATTGGCTTTTATGCTCATCATGACATAAGAGATGTGTGTACAAAATTTTATGTCTCTATGACAAACTAAATTCTTGGGTCCCATTATAAGTTTGTAGGGGGCGCTGGAGAGCCATTTCTAAAGATAACCCTTTTATTTACATATTTTTGTGTTCAGGTCATGAATGTGCACAAACGCCTTTTTGGGTCCAACTCGATCCGAGAAGGCGTTTGAGAGTTAAGAGACATTTAATTTTCACAAAAATGGCCACCTCGTTACAGGCTTGCCACACCCATACCCGATAAGATATCAACAACAAAGTTACAACTTTGGTTGGCACATGTCTAGATGATACTCACCAAATTTGGGGCCATTTAGATTAAAACACAATGATTTGCATCTTTCTGCGCAAGTGCGATTTTAGTGGCCGCGCGTTTCACCCCACATGGCGGACTTCCTGTTGAGTTTAGGGTGTGACTGTCATTGACTTTTCTGTTTGCCCTGAGGTGTCCTATGGATGTACCAAGTTTCATTTTTCTACGTTGGAAAAAAGTTACTTTCACTTTCCATAGGCCCAACGTATTTTGACTTTTCTAGGGGTCGCCACTGAGTCATTTTTCGTATTTTTTTTCCGGCGACTTCAAATACATAAATTTTTCGCCGGGCTTGAAGTCTGGGACCAATAAAAATGACTTTTCGTGCATGTTCACTGGGTCAAATTTAGGATCATAGTGTCGGAAGAAAGATACAAAAAAAAAAAAAAAAACCCGAGCAAAAACAATAGGCCCTCCCGGTTATCACTGGCTCGGGCCTAATAATTAACTATCACTTTGACTATGATAAGTGTGAAAACAGTTCTAATTAAATTATTAAATTAGATCATACTCACAATGTCTCACAATTTCTTTAAAAATGCAATAATTTGTTATAAAAAAAAGAATGCTATTAAGCATTTGCATTTAAAATTTTTTGCCAATGGAATATCAATTCGGTCTTTTTTCGCTACAGACATTGACTTTTGCATAAACTGGTCCTTTATAGAAGACTGCGTTGCTGTGGGTTGTGAGGAGTAGGCCTATTTGAGTGATTACATCTCCAACTGTGGAGGTGCTGGCTCCAGGTGCTCCACCACCTTCACTAGTTTCTTGAAGCTCCTCTAGCTCCACAGTTGGTGCACAGTTCACATAAACCGGTGAAGGTTGTGCAAAGAACCGGTGCGTTCAGCCCTCCCTTCTAATATAACTGACACCTCGTGTATGATTGACAGGAATAGACAGTTGAAACTAATGAGGCTTAAATAATTATATTTTTGTGTTGTTCATTGAGTTATTAGTAATTTTTTTTTACTAAATTAAGATAATACATTATTTTATTATTACATAATGGTTTAATTACTATCGGCTATATATATAAAAAAATAGAGTCTGCTCTTCAGATATGTGAGCCGATATCGTTCACTTAAACAAGCTCTTAGAGCCGACTCACTCACGAACGACCCATCACTCGTCTCTTTTTGCCGTATTTTGTGCCTCGATGCTGTAAACTCTGTGGGCAAGTCCAGGTGAAGAGTGAATATTTTGAGTGTTTCATTCGAAACACGCTAGTTTGAGTCCTCTGGATTTATCCACAAGCTGTTGTGCGTACACCAGGATTGGCCTGGTGTACGCACAGTTTCATAAATACCATGTATGTGTAGCAGAACCACCATTGGAATCCCCACGGATTAACTGTCCTGTCTTTCCTCCTCCACTGCCAGAGGCCTTCAGAGACAAGCCTGTATCTGAAGGCTGAAATCTAACACTGTTTTCTTTCAGATAAAAGCCTGGCCAAAGTGCTTTATGGACAAGAAATGCTATTAATGACTTTGCTCTTGCTTTTACAAGCAGTGGAACCTGGGTCCACCAGGCACCAGGATCAAAGGTGACTCAGGACCAGTGCCACCCCTGGCGCCATGTCTTTTTAGCCATAAACTGAAGATAAGGTTGTTGTTTTAGCTGGATTCAAGAACTGTTCTCTTTACCAGAGAGCGCTCCGTCTACACTCTAATTGACAATTGGAATGCCTTTGATCCTAACATCCCAGAATGATCAAAGACCGCCCCGGTGGTCAAATGAACAAATGACTCTATCCAATCATCAAAAGACAATTTCGTAATTCTTACATTAAAGGAAAATGTATTTTTGATATTGTGTTGTTTCTACTGTTCTTTTCCAGGACACCAAATAACTGGTTTATTGTTTTAAATGAAATGTAATTAATGTTTCAACAATATTCTACATATTCATAATACTCGACTTTTCTTTGTATAATCCCACAAATATAAATGTTTGTTATGTGTTATGAGAATGGGTTGAAACAAAAGGAATGTTTTAAAAACTTTAGTTAAAACTTTAGTTAGACGTTCCCAAGCAACTTCCTCTTCTTCCAACTTCCTCTTCCGCCGGAAGAGTGCCCCCCACTCACTCTCTTCTGCTTTTCGCCTCTTGACCTCTGCGTCTACGGTTCATCCATGGCTAAGCTTTTGAGCCTCGTGTAAGCGCGAGTAAACTTTTTGTTCTAAGACTGTGCCTGCTAAAAGCGCCTGCTACTTTCCCAAAGGAGCGCGCGCAGAAGCAAGTTTTAACCAGCAAACAGCTGAGAACTCTTTCCATGGACACTGCAATGACCTGCCCAACCTAAGACTTTTTAACGGTGCACGGAGGCCCAGGCATTTCGGCAACAACCGGACATCTCTCTCCAGGGCCGGATTGGGACTCATTTTCAGCCCTGGAGTTTCATGCCTTAGACCGGCCCACTTTAGTTCCCGACTGACTATAATAATAAAATGAAAACCTAAGAATATAAGTCTGCAATAGGCACATTGTTTTCTACAGTATTTTTGTCTTGTTTCCAGTCCAATGGGGTAAGAAAAATAATTGTTTTAGTTTTAGCTTTTAAGCAACAACAAAAAATCACTTAATTTTTAGTTGTTTTTTTTTTTCTCCAGAAAACAAGACATAATTTCTCATGCCATTTCACTTGTAAATGTATCTTGAATTAAGAATATTTAGATATTTGAACTGGAAACAAGTAAGAAAATGATTTTCATTGAGCAGGGCTCTTCATTACTATTATTTCTTCTGAATGACAATCCTACCTGCCCATTCTGGTGTTGGGCTCATGACTGATGCTTGGGGACGTTTCTGGGCCTCGCTCTTCACTGTTGGCAGCAAACGGTACTAGAGGCGGCTGCTGCTGAAGAGCTACAAGAAAAACTTTGATACATGAACGGTGGTTTACATACGACGTTGTTTTGCACGGTCGCTAGCATCTTGCACTGCTCCTAACTACCTTAATGTTAGCTTACTTACCCGCCTCGTCGTCTCCGTTTGTTTTGTTGAGAAAATATGTGCTCAGCTTTGAACATTTGGCCGCATCAGTTTCCAAAGCTTTTTTTATTTATTTATTCTGGCCTTTTCAGCGCCGCCTTTGCGCTTTCTGTTATCCATTTTTATATGTGACTTTTTTTTATTATTTTGAGCAACTTGCAAAGGGGCCGTGTCAGGGGGCGGGGCCAGGGAGTCAAAACGTCATCATTGTCTTGCAGGCTGCACTCTGCGAGAAAATATTAAATAAAAGAGTGGAACTGCGGTAAAATAATAAATAAAAAGAGTCGGCTGCGAAAGTAATAATAATAATAATTAAAGCATAGCGGCGATAAAGGCCCTCGCCTCCCTTGAGACCGCGGGGACACATATATTCGGAGGATTGCATGTCGTGCTTTAAAGCAAATTTGGAGCTGTTTAGATGAAAACCCTTTAGCACAAAGTGTACGATTTAGGTGGTCATGTATTCCACCCAACATTTTCTGTTGAGAAGGATCCTGGCAATTGGGAAATGGCATTTATTTCCCAATAGTTGCCTCTTCACAGACTCATTACGACCACAGCCACAAATCTATCAAAAACAAATTGATAACTTTTTTGCACACGTGTCTAGATGATACTCACCAAATTTGGAGCTGTTTAGATGAAAAGCCTTTAGACACAAGGGTGCAATTTAGGTGGTCACGCATACACCCAACATAGTAGATTTCCTGTTGAGTTTACGATATGGCTGTAATACATTTTCTGTTTGCCCTGAGGTGTCCTATGGATGTACCAAGTTTCATTTTCTACGTTGGAAAAAGTTACTTTCACTTTCCATAGGCCCAATGTATTTTGACTTTTGTAGGGATCGCCACTGAGTCATTTTTCATTTTTTTTAGACTTCAAATACATAAATTTTTCGCCGAGCTTGAAGTCTGGGACCAATAAAAATTACTTTTAGTTGCACGTTTACTGGGTCAAATTGAGGATCATTTTGCAGAAAAATTATAATAAAAAAATATACCAAATTATAATAAAATAAAATATAACTCGAGCAAAAAGTCTAGAAAAACACTTGTCTCTTTTACATACATGTGTTTAGCTCATTTTGCCCAAGTTTGGTGTCTGTGGAATGAAGCAGCTATTTTCTGAGTTCTTTTAAAAAGAGGTGTATTTTAAGTCGGTTCACATTTTCAATTCAAAATGGCCGCCTTCCCGTGTGTGATAGGGTGTGGTCCCCATTGGCTTTTTGTTCATAAGCCCATGCTGGATGTGTGTACCAAGTTTCATTTGCCTACGACAAACTAAAATTTTCACTTCCCATTGACTTTTCCAAATATTTGGGACGTTGCTATGGCAACACATTTATAGATAGGGGTGGTTGTCATTGGCTTTTATGCTCGTCATGACATAAGAGATGTGTGTACCAAATTTTATGTCTCTATGACAAACTAAATTCTTGGGTCCCATTATAAGTTTGTAGGGGCGCTGGAGAGCCATTTCTAAAGATAACCCTTTTATTTACATATTTTTGTGTTCAGGTCATGAATGTGCACAAACGCCTTTTAGGTCCAACTCGATCCGAGAAGCCGTTTGAGAGTTAAGAGGCGTTTTATTTTCACAAAAATGGCCACCTCGTTACAGGCTTGCCACACCCATACCCGATAAGATATCAACAACAAAGTCACAACTTTGGTTGGCACATGTGTCTAGATGATACTCACCAAATTTGGGGCCATTTAGATTAAAACACAATGATTTGCATCTTTCTGCGCAAGTGCGAATTTAGTGGCCGCTTTCACCCACATGGCGGACTTCCTGTTAAGTTTAGGGTGTGACTGTCATTGACTTTTCTGTTTGCCCTGAGGTGTCCTATGGATATACCAAGTTTCATTTTCTACGTTGGAAAAAGTTACTTTCACTTTCCATAGGCCCAATGTATTTTGACTTTTCTAGGGCCGCCACTGAGTCATTTTTAGTATTTTTTTTTCGGGGACTTCAAATACATAAATTTTTGCCGGGCTTGAAGTCTGGGACCAATAAAAATGACTTTTAGTTGTTCGTTTACTGGGTTAAATTGAGGATCATTTTGCAGAAAAATTATAATAAAAAATATATACGAATTATAATAAAAAAAATATAACTCGAGCAAAAAGTCTAGAAAAACACTTGTCTCTTTTACATACATGTGTTTAGCTCATTTTGCCCAAGTTTGGTGTCTGTGGAATGAAGCAGCTTTTTCCTGTGTACTTTTAAAAAGAGGTGTATTTTAAGTCGGTTCACATTTTCAATTCAAAATGGCCGCCTTCCCTGTGTGTGATAGGGTGTGGTCCCCATTGGCTTTTTGTTCATAAGCCCATACTGGATGTGTGTACCAAGTTTTTATTTGCCTACAACAAACTAAAAATTTCACTTCCATTGACTTTTTCACATTTTTGGGGCGTTGCTATGGCAACACATTTATAGATAGGGGTGGTTGTCATTGGCTTTTATGCTCGTCATGACATAAGAGATGTGTGTACAAAATTTTATGTCTCTATGACAAACTAAATTCTTGGGTCCATTATAAGTTTGTAGGGGCGCTGGAGAGCCATTTCTAAAGATAACCCTTTTATTTACATATTTTTGTGTTCAGGTCATGAATGTGCACAAACGCCTTTTTGGGTCCAACTCGATCCGAGAAGCCGTTTGAGAGTTAAGAGACGTTTTATTTTCACAAAAATGGCCACCTCGTTACAGGCTTGCCACACCCATACCCGATAAGATATCAACAACAAAGTCACAACTTTGGTTGGCACATGTGTCTAGATGATACTCACCAAATTTGGGGCCATTTAGATTAAAACACAATGATTTGCATCTTTCTGCGCAAGGGGTGCGAATTTAGTGGCCGCGCTTTTCACCCCACATGGCGGACTTCCTGTTAAGTTTAGGGTGTGACTGTCATTTACTTTTCTGTTTGCCCTGAGGTGTCCTATGGATGTACCAAGTTTCATTTTCTACGTTGGAAAAAGTTACTTTCACTTTCCATAGGCCCAATGTATTTTGATTTTGTAGGGGTCGCCACTGAGTCATTTTTCGTATTTTTTTTTCGGCGACTTCAAATACATCAATTTTTCGCCGGGCTTGAAGGCTGGGACAAATAAAAATGACTTTTCGTTCATGTTCACTGGGTCAAATTTAGGATAATAGGTGGAAAATAAAAATAAAAAATAAAATTAAAAAAAAAAAAATCCGAGCAAAAACAATAGGCCCTCCCGGTCATCACCGGCTCGGGCCTAATAAATAAAAAAAAAATATTTCAACCCAGTCCCATGACAACAACGGCCCTCGCGGCCAAACAAACGCACGGCCCACCGGAATTTTCCCGGTGCTGACAACAATCCGGGCCTGTCTCTCTCTACACCGGCTGCAAACCCTCTGGAGGAGACGAGACGCGACGGCATCCTTGGTGTGGAACGCTCCAGGAAGCGTCCAGAACGCTCCAACACTCAGGACACTCGTACCGCTGATAGCGACCCACCGGACCGTGCCAGCCCCGCTGACCTCAAGAGTAAGTCCGCACGTGACACAACAGCCTTGGCGTCGTTAAATGTCCACTGCCCAAAATCGCCATCCCCTTTTCCGTTAAAGGCCCTTTGGTTAAATCCCGTCATCTAGTTTAACAGGCCTAAACATTCCTTTGGTTCACAAACCACCTGAAAGCAAATATTTACCTCTGTATTTAATCTTTTGTTCGTTCCTGTGTATTGTTTCCAATTCCTTCCCTGTTCCAATGTTAGTTATCCTTATACCTGTGTTAGATCTGTGTGATTTTTAATAAAACCCCATAAAAGACATTAATGTTTCTCTGTTTATAATTAAGAAATGTTCGAAAACAATAGAATTCTCTTCCTTTAAGATTAATGAGACTAGGCTAAACAGTTTCTCTGGACCTGTTAAAACCAGGGTGGTGCCCCTTTTAATCGGAAATTAATTTTAATGAATTACTATTAATATCGAAATTAATTATAAAAATTATTAAAATTAATCTTCTATATGTTTATACAAACATACCCTTGTATATTACACTATAAACGCTACATATGGCTTTTTTTTTACTCACAGAGCTGCACCCGTTTTTACACAACACTGATAAATGAGGGCCACTGAGAGTAAAGAGCAGGGGTAAAGTCCAACTGAAAGTTGTGTATAGGTTCATTTACAACAAGAAGAAAAATATTGTGTAAAAAAAACAGTGAACATATCTAATAAAATAAGAGAAGCAACGGTCCCCCGCAGCACCAGAAACAAGAAACAAGCTGGCCGACGAGCAAATTTAGTTGATGACCCCTGGTTTAGAGGATTAGATATAAGATAAAACCACTTTGAAGCTGAGGTGTCCCACAGTACCTAAATTCACCTCAAATTGTTTAACTCTTTAACAATTATTTAAGTAAAGGTAATGAAAATAAAGACCACTTCTAATACCCATTTTCACAAAGCCCAGTGAGAGTACAGTGGCCAGTAGAGGGCGCCACTTTCATACAGCTATGGCCTATCCATATGAAACATTGTGGAATTGTAGAGGGTCTTTAAAAATGTCCACAGTTGTATATCATTAGAGCCGCGGTTGTTTATTATGAACCAAGTGGGTCTAGTGCCAGAGAGAAGCACACTGACACTGGTCTGGAGTGTAATTGTAGCCTCCCAGTTTAATTGCACTTCTTTAATGCAGAGGGAAGGACAAATAAGCAGGTTTGTAATTAGCACTAAAGTCATTACTCCCTGTCTTTCACTTAATTACACCAACAGTGTGTTTAGACCCGTGGAACACAAATGTAGGTCTTAACAAACACTAATATGTGCACATCATATTGAAAGCCACAAGGAAAAAAAGAAAACCCCATAAGAATTAAAACAGATCTGATGATGCAGTATGACAAGAAAAAAGCAAGCCTCAGTCTTCAAGTTGAAATCTTGGTTCTCTGTCAGCGATTCCCTCTCCATCCATGTGTGTGTGTGTGAGTATGAGCTGACTGATGCACAAACAAAGAATGCAGGCTAAGCAGCTTTTTTTTCTCCACAAATGTCTGAAAGTGTAGGGAGCCACTGAATTGATGTCTCTGTCACTGGAGCCACAGACAATAACAAGTGGGTCATATACAATTTCTCAAATTCTCTTTCTTCACAAAAGACAGTGAGAATTTCTAGCTTTGTTTTGCTTTATGTTGATTTATACAGAAACACAACATGCGTGGCGATTGACATACCACTTCAAAGCAGCACCAAAATCCTTCTTCAGACGACATGATCACTTTATAGTTCACACGACACGGTTCTGATGCCTCACAGCGAGGAGACCTTGAGTTTACTTCCTGGTAGGGTAAGACCTTTTTTGTGGAGTTTGGATTTTGTCCACCCGGACACAGAGTGCTCTGATTTCCCTCACCAACCATAAAAAAAACCATGTAGACTGTAAGCTAATGCTTCAGTCAGTACCCATGACCATGATCTGGGGATGGTACTATTGCTCCCAGCAGGGCAATAAATGGGCTAAACACAGAGAACAGATTTTCCTACAGGGACATTTACAGTAAGCACAACTTTAAACAATGATTCAGGAAGAGTGTGTTTTTCATGATCTAAAACACTGTGTAACAGATACAGGCCTATGTGTATGGGGCATTAGTGATTGCTGTTTTCCTGATAAAAAGAAGTGCTGTCAAAAAACAATACAAAATCCCTTTTGGTGTATGTTCAGGCAGAGTCACACCAAGTCACAAAAATATTAAATGGAAGAACACGTAATACTAAGACATGTGTATCTAACAGATTGTTGGGAGACATTTTGGAGAAAACACAGATATAACACATCATACAAAAAGTCAAAAACTGGTTTGAATACTTAGAACACATTTGCAGCGCTGTCAGCTGTGCCCACACTGAAGACCTCTGATTGATTTGTGGAGGGGGGTCAGGGGTCCCAACCTGCCCCTGTGATGGGACAGTGGGTGGGGGTCCAGGGGCCGCACTGGGCGAGGGAGCGGGGTGTTAGCATTAATCAACAGGAACCGGTTTTGGAGCTTGCTGATCAGGATCCGTGTAGGACCCCTCATCTTTCTTTGTTTAGGAAGGGGGTTTTAAAAGGGGGGAGGGGCTGGATGAGGGGGAGGCAGGGTGCCATCTGTCACTGAGCAGGCTTTTGTTGTGAAGGGGTGATGAGTGCGATAAATGGATGTCGGCAACTGCTTCTTTAATTAGACACGAGTGACATGCTGCAGTGATTGTAGTCCAGAGGACGATCCCAAATTCAGCTGATCTTTGAGCACCGCACATGTGCATTATCATTACAATAAGCACATGTTTTGACTACACATGCATTTAAAACAATACAGTTACAACCAGTTAAATGCAGCAACGTTGGTAATACAGTCACTCGATGGGTGTTAAAATTAAAGTTTTTTTTTTTGAGTGGATAACAGTGAATTGAAATAGGAATACAACTGCCCTTTGTTTGTTGTAACTAGACTGCTTGCTGTACCTCTGAGGTTATATGAGGGAAAAACTGCTTTTATCAGGTTAGATATAGAGAAAGACAGCTTGTATACGAAGAATAGTTAATAATACAATCAATAGCTGCTTTTATTTTGGTCTTTATTTTCCAAGCAAAACCACTTCCTTTTACTAAGACAAAAAAACAACAAGTTTTAAAAAGAGAAAAGGGGTTATACTGAAACAACAAGGATCACTGTTTCTTGAGCCGGTAAGATGTCTGACCCAGTCCCACTACTTTGCATCAAACACAGGTTCATATTTATCCAATGGTCCAAGGCTCGAATAGTCAGTGTGTGCTGTGTTCACAGGGTTCAAACACAGATTGTAAATAAACATGGATGGTGTGTGCCCTTTGCTCCCCATTCACTAATACTGTTCTTACCACAGGGCAATAAAATGTAGGTTACATCCGGGCTTTTCTGCTGTTACTGCAGTAAAACAATAGTTTTCAGATAAACAGACGTATTTATCAAAAATTCACCTCCCCAGGGTTTCCATTAGTGATGGGTCGTTCGCGAGTGAGTCTGCTCTAAGAGCCGGCTCTTTTAAGTGAACGATGGGAGACGGCTCACATATCTGAAGAGCCGACTCTTTTTTTTAAAGTCATTTTTTTAGTAATTAAACCATTATGTAATAATAGAATATTGAATTATTTTAATTTAGTAAAAAAAAATTACTAATAACTCAATGAACAACACAAAAATATAATTATTTAAGCCTCATTAGTTTCAACTGTCTATTCCTGTCAATCATACACGAGGTGTCAGTTATATTAGAAGGGAGGGCTGAACGCACCGGTTCCATGCACAACCTTCACCGGTTTATGTGAACTGTGCACCCAACTGTAAAGCTAGAGGAGCTTCAAGAAACTAGTGAAGGTGGTGGAGCACCTGGAGCCAGCACCTCAACATTTGGAGATGTGTTGTGGCCTACTCCACAACCCACAGCAACGCAGTCTTCTATAAAGGACCTGTTTATGCAAAAGTCAATGTCTGTAGCAAAAAAAGGCCGAATTAATATTCCATTGGCAAAAAATTCTTAATCCAAATGTTTAATAGCATTCTTTTTTTTTTATAACAAATTAATGCATTTTTAAGAAATTGAGAGACATTGTGAGTATGATCTAATTTAATAATTTAATTAGAACTGTTTTTACAGGTATTGCAGTCAAAGTAATAATTAAAACATTTATTATTTAAAGAGCCGTTTGTGAGCTCGGCTCTTTTAAGTGAGCTGAGTCAAATGAGCCGGCTCACGAAAAAGAGCCGGATTGCCCATCACTAGTTGCCATGTCGTAAAAACTCAGCTCTGGAGATGATTTTTACACTTGTAAAGACGCCATTAGAGATCTCCTTATGTTTCTGCTTTTGGAGCCTGCCCTCTGGTGGACGGAGGTATATCGCTGTTTGGTGGCGCCCCTACTCGAGGCCCTTTATAAGGGGTTCCATGACAGAGGCCTGGGTTCAAACAATGGTGGAACAGGTGAAAGTAGGTTCAGAGCTGGATGTGCCTCTTCAGTCGCCACATGTCAGTGGTTGTTTTTGTACTTATATACTACTTTATATTACTGCTTGTGACAAAGAAGATTAAAAACAGAGCAGGTACGTAGCCTACTTCTAAGTATTGTGTGTTGTAATACAACTATTTTTATGTCTATTATTTTTTGTCTTATAGTACCAACACAAATAAAAAATATTCTATTAATTCATATAATATAAATAAATATGACACATAAAGCACCTGACCTGCATTCTTTTGTTTGTCTGTTTAAACATAGTCTTGTGTCCTATAACGTGCCCGTTGCTAACATCCACAAGTATAGCCTCGTCTTATTATGTGAAAGGAGTCTTGTGGAACTCTTGACTTACACGAGCAGACCCAGACTGTGTCATGTCATGTGGAGAGTCCACTGCTGATGTGTAGGACGTCCTGTGAGCTTCATCTCACAAACCCAGCAGAGCTCTACGTTCTACTGGACAACATCTGCTGAAGGTGCCCCGGTCCCGGTTCAAACAGTGGGCGATCGTTCTTTTGCAGTGGTCGGTCCTAAACTCTGAAACTCGTTGTTCAAACAGTGGTCGATCGTTCTTTTGCAGTGGTCGGTCCTAAACTCTGGAACTCGTTGTTCAAACAGTGGGGCGATCGTTCTTTTGCAGTGGTCGGTCCTAAACTCTGGAACTCGTTGTTCAAACAGTGGGGCGATCGTTCTTTTGCAGTGGTCGGTCCTAAACTCTGGAACTCGTTGTTCAAACAGTGGGCGTCGTTCTTTTGCAGTGGTCGGTCCTAAACTCTGGAACTCGTTGTTCAAACAGTGGCGATCGTTCTTTTGCAGTGGTCGGTCCTAAACTCTGGAACTCGTTGTTCAAACAGTGGGCGTCGTTCTTTTGCAGTGGTCGGTCCTAAACTCTGGAACTCGTTGTTCAAACAGTGGGGCGATCGTTCTTTTGCAGTGGTCGGTCCTAAACTCTGGAACTCGTTGTTCAAACAGTGGGCGATCGTTCTTTTGCAGTGGTCGGTCCTAAACTCTGGAACTCGTTGTTCAAACAGTGGGCGTCGTTCTTTTGCAGTGGTCGGTCCTAAACTCTGGAACTCGTTGCCCATTGAGTTACGTTCCATCACTGACCGGCCTCTGTTTAAAGCCAAACTTAAAACCTATTTATTTAAAATGGCTTTTTGCACTTAATGGCTCTGCTCTGTTTTTATTGTGTAAATATGTTTTAAACCTATTTGTAAATGTGTTTATTTTTTATTAATGTTGTTAAGCTCCTTGGTTCAATCTGTGGTTGTTGGAAGGCGCTATATAAATAAATATTGATTGATTGATTGATCTTCAGCAGCACAGACAGTCTATTATCTGCAAGACACAAACCGAAACATTAGTCGAGGATGTGAGAAGAAAACACAAGGTCTGCCTTAGTTGCACCACAGAAGAAATCAAGTCACAAATGATGTGTATAACATTAAAGTCCTAAAAAACTAAAGCCTACCTCGTTAATCTTTGGTGGGTGCACAAAAGTTACGTTCAAGTTACAGGTCTGGCCAACTTTACTCAAATGGTTCAACCTTCACGACAAGTTCTAACTACTTGCTCTTTTCTATAGAAGGCATATTCTTTGTAAAAACTCTAACCCTGATCTCATGCACGCGCTTGTGAGTCCATGAAGCGCGTGGCCTCATTTTTAATTCCGTCATTTTTCTGAATCCCATAAAATCACTGTTCTCCATCTACAAGCCAAGTCTGTGAACATGACTCATGCGCATGCGCACACTTTCATAAAAACGCCTGTGTTCAGACCCTGTGGGAGAGGAAGTATTAGTCCTGCCTTCAAAATAAAGGACTACCAGCAATCCATTCACATTTACATATTTACATTTTAAAGTACACATCGAGGGGCACTCACTAACAGTTTCTTTCTTTCTTTTTTATTTTTTTTACTTTATTAGGTAAGCAAAAGTTGCAATTTATTTGGTGATATATATATATGAAGTCACAGCTGAATATCCTTTTTTGTCATTTAAAGCAAAAACATGCATTTAATGTTCTGTATTATGCATAAAAATAGATTCTATATCTTTAACATCCTGTTTATTTCTATCCAATATTTAAAAAAAAAACAGTTGCCTCAAAGAGCTTCATAGACTGTCCTGTCCTCTGAGCCTCCATCAGAGTCAGAGGAAAAACTCAAAAAAACTAGCCATGGGAAAAAGAAAAACAGGGACAAGCACAAAAGGTGCGTCCCAGGACGGCCAGGCCAGGACAGCTTTTACATTTTCAAATACCCCATCATAGCCCTATGATAAATGACAGTAAACCTAGTCTATATAATATCACTGGAAGGAGAACAGGTCATCTAACTGAGAGAGAGGAGGGTCAATGGGTTGGGTCGGGGACATCTGAGTGTGGGGGAGAAGAAAGTTTAGTTTACAAATGCCATTATTGATAGGGCACTTAAATGAATGGATTAGTAAGTGTGGCATGGCCTACTCTTGACTGCCCTGCAAATGAAGAGCAGCGGGTATAGGGAACTTTTATTTTTAGGCACAAACCGGAAATGGCGGTCGGACGCTGCGCGCTGACGCAGCTGGTGGAGCGGCAGCAGCGGCAACATCAGTCGGTGCTGTCCCATCCTCAGATCACACCCAGCATCATGATCCCGGGGGTCCCCTCCGCCGCCTGAGCGCGACCCCATTACGCTACATGCACCCGGCGTCGTAACCCGCTCCCGGACGCGCGCGCGCACGCACAGGGATATTACCGCCACGGAGCCCTTTTCCCCTCACCCGGAGCAGGAGGAGCAGCCAGGCAACATCCCCCCGGCCGCGAACACACCATGACATCCGCGGGGAAAGAGGCCAACAGCGGCCACTTCACCACCAACTACGTGGGGCCGTACCGCCTGGAGAAGACCCTGGGTAAAGGACAGACAGGTTAGTGAGGCCGGGAGAGGTGATGGGGCGAGGGGGGTGAGGCGGTGGGTGGGGGGTGGACGCTGCTCTGACATCACTGGTGCTCTGACTGCGGGAAAATGGGTGAACTGCGGTGTTTGGGGCTGACGGGAGAGCTGTGGGTTTGCATCATCGCTACTTTCGTCACAGCGATGCAAACCGTAGAGCTGATGGTGAATGTGGAGCTGGCGGTGCGCCTTTAATCCTTGTTGTCAGGCAGAGCGCTGCGCTGATGCTCTTGTCTCTTATTTCGTCCATCTGTCAGGCACACGCACGCACGCACGCACGCACACACGCACTGCAGCTGTAGTGTAGGGAGCTGGTGCATTGCTCACATTGCTTCGTCCGGGCAGATATGGCCTGTATACAGTGAGGTTAGAGAGCCTTGTACTGGTCCCAGAGCGGACTGTGGGGAGTGAGAAATGTGGTTTGTGCGGGAGCTGACAGTGCACCTCCCATCAACACTGCACCAGGGGACACTCAGAGGTGCTTCATGTCCCTTACCCGAGTACAGTATCCTGCTGTAACAAGGCACTAGCACTGTAGAGAAAAGATGGTGCTGTTTAAGGCCATGGGGGTTATGGGTAATGGGGTTAACAAATGACACAGTGAGATTTAAGTTGTGAGTTTCAGAGTTTAATTAATGGAATGATAACAGTGCCGAGTGAGTTTTGCAGCAGCATTGGTCTCCTTTGATTCTTTGGTGGGTATACAGCCTAAACAGATACATATAGTGTTGCTTTAAATAGTCAATCTAAGGATTGGAAGAAATAGTGACAATTGTGAAAAACACTATACAGTTCCAAATTACCAATAGTCCAGAATATGACAGAAACACTTAAGTTTTTACCATAACATACGTAGCCAGAAAATCATTAAATTATGTATTCTCAAAGTCATTCAAATAATTCCTGGACATGGAACAGGAAGTATTACGTCTCTGTGACAGATAGTGATATTCAAATGTGTAACTGTGAATGACATGATCACCTCGTGAAAACGCACATTTTGCCAACTCAACCTGTCTAATACAGATCTCATTTGATTTGTATTAACAGGTAACAGCCCCCCTTTGCAAGAAGTATGGCACATGGGGGCTGTCCTTTAGGTTGTGCAAGTAGTTGTTTTAGAAAACAGTCTTAGTGTCTTATCTGAAACACAAAACACAACGAAAATCAATAATAATAAAAAGTCTGTGTCCAACTCACAGCAGAGGTGTTTGAAGGCACCATATGCAGGATTTTCAGGCTGACTAACAAGTGTAAATACTTTTCAGCTCTTGGTAACGGATTATGTGGAAAGTGATGAGCAGTGGACTCTCAGTGAGCAGATAGTGTTACTTGTGTGGAGCTGAAAGTGTGTGTGGCAGCCCGTTTTGAATGAACGGAGGCTGCAGAGCTGAGTCGGCACAGAAGGCAGTAAATGGAAATGCTGTGCACCAGAGTGTGTGTATCTGTGTTGTTTAAGGCACTTAACATTGTTTCACCACATACTCTAGTGTAGGGACAAGATATCATATGCATTATGTAAATCATTTTCCTCTTGTGATACATTATCGTGATACAAATATTGTGATATTTGTAAGTGACTTTTATTTATTTTTTTGGGATAGACATGTTATGTGTAAAAGAGGAACTAAGCAAAAGCTACAAGCATGTGATAGGGTTAGGCTCTCTTTTCATTACTCTTACAGAATCAGAATACAGAGTCGCTGTATTGTGAGATTATCACGAGCAGTGTATCAAATACTGAGTCTCATTGTACCATGTGATTCCCACATCTATAGTGGACTATACAGTATGTATATTCCAGAAAATGCTCTACTTTTTTCTTTACAATTTATTAGTTTTCTTGATATAAAAGTTAGTCTCACTGTAACCAGATTATTGCAGCCTTAATACTAGCTCAGATAAGATAACATTTAACACAATAGTGACTTACCAAATTACCCACATTGCCTCTAACTTTTGTCGTCTTAACATGTTGTCTAGAATTTAAAA
>CM044548.2:36033184-36098184 GCA_024416835.2 Perccottus glenii | reverse complement strand
GTGCCAAGTCAGACTCTTCTACTGTGGCTGTGGTTCACCTCTTTCCTGTGGCAAAAACCAAATGCACTGTGTTCCACTGTTTTATGTAGTTCCACACTACTTCACAGACTGATAACCGTGTACAGCAGGTGTGTAAAACCATCTTTTCATTCGCTACAGGGTTGCACTATAGTGGACTCACAACAGCTTTTTATGTTAATAAAATTACACTGGCTAAATGCAAACGCATACGGCTGCAATAATTTAACACAAATTAATGCATATAAAAAACAATACCTTTTATACTGAGCGAGTCTTTCAACATGAATTAATAATTAATATTTATTTTTGTAGTAACAATACAGATTTACAAATAGTTGCACTGAGGTATTTTACTCACTTTCCTTCATTCATTCATTTCTGGTGTCATCAAAATGATGTGTTCATGGTCATATCGAGGATTTTTGGCACACTGAGGTCTAAAAGTTATTCTGCTGTTGGTTTTAATATATGACACCTCGTATAATTTAGACATCTTGAGAAAATGATGTTGATAATGACAGACAGTTATGCTGAAACATACTTTAGTTTGATATTGCAGAAAGCTACATTTTGGAGAGAAATCCATGTGAGTACATGTGTTCATAAAAGAAAATACATTTTGTAGTCAATGAATATGTTTGTTACTACAAATATGCATTTTATAGTGCACTTTTGTCTTCACATCTATATTGACCTCATTGACAAAATATACAGTATCTGATCATTTGTGCAGACTTGTTTTAATTCCATTCAGGCTTGTCGAGTTTGTATCATGTGCGGTCCACTTCCCTTCCCGCTGACAGTGTGCGGGCCGCTCGTTTGGAAGAGAGTGTCTCAGTCAATAGCGGCTAATCAAACTGAGTGCTTATAGGGACAGATAACCAGCCCTCCCTGCAGAAGCTTCATCACTGAGAGTATAAATCCCTCTGCTGCTCCAAAAGTCATCTGCACTTTTCTGCTGACTCATCACCACTCAAGCAGCAAAATTACCCCCCACCCCAGCCCCTCACTTCATTTTGGAGCCAAATGAACTCGGTGCTATCTCATGCAGATACACAGCCTGCCTAAAGCCTTGGACCAGTACATGATGGTACAACACAAGTTTTCTCCATAATGGCTCGAACAAGGTCGGAATCAAGGTCACAGTTTTTACATCATGTGTCACAAACTAGTTCTCACACGGGTTTTCACACTGGTCAAATGAACCATGCTTTGGATGTCATTTGGGGTTGGGTTAGTACAAATTGCTGATTCATTAAGTTTAAATAACGCTATAGAAATCCAAATTATTGCCTAGTCTAATCACTGTAAGCCATTATCACACTGTGTCATTTTAGCTCTGGCCAATGAGTGATTGGTGAGTCATTGCTTTAAGGATGCATTGCAAAGTCGACAACCCCAGGGTTTTAAGACAATTCACCATAAAAAATAAACGATTCCCAGTGAGAGGGTTCAACACCCACACTTTTTCCGCAGTTTTGCCCAAACGCCCTATACAGTACAGTCGCTCAGTTACTCTGACCGCTCTGTGTCTGTCGCTGCGGCTGCCTCCTCTTCTCCGTGCTAGTTCTGTGCAACCTTGATAGGACTATGTTTGTAACGGCATAAAACTGAACCGAGCATAGTCCAACACAACACACACAAAGTATCTGTGGCCTGTGTGCTGTAAATATTTACTGCTTCAGGTTAGCCTCTACAGCTTGTGTGTAATCACCCTTGAGCCGGTGCCACTCATGTCTTTAGTGCACATCTGAGCTGCGGTCAGCTGGAGTTCACCTGCAGCAGGTTAGGAGACCAGTTAAAACTGAAGTCCACATTAAAAGGTTAACACAGGGGAAAGCCTCGCTGCAGTTTCAGGTCTATGTGTGTTGTCTGAGTGCTTCAGTCTCTTTCTTGTGGATGAGTGAAAAGAAGCTTCCGTCCGAAACAGAGCTCATAAACACAGAGCATATTCATAAATATAAACCACGTTTTGAACAATGGTCAGATTAAAGCGTGTACAGGTGTTTTTCTTCATTTTGCAACATAGTTCTCTGCTCCTTCTATTGTTCTAGTGAAGAGTAAACCTGGTTGCTGTGATACTATGACTGTGATTACGCTGTTGAGGAGCCACACTAATTACAGATCAAACAAACAAAAGTATGAGCATAATAAGCTAAAACAAGCTAAGCTAAAACATCGTAACACATTGATATACTGTATATATTTTTAAATGAGTTGAAAATCTGATTTCATCTGGTTTTAATGAACTCATACATAGTGCAATAACCTACATACATGCTACATACAATATAGTTTTTCCTATTTATTGAAACTGCTCAAGTTAAAAAGAGTAAGGGTGGGTTTATGTTTGACCTTGATTCTTTCTGTTTCAAAGCCTTCAGTCTGTGATGTTGTGGACTATTATTATATATTATACACACAGCACTAACAGCCTTCTCCAACCACCACCAAACTCAGCTCTACAGTCACACACATCCATACAGCAGAGCTACAGGAGGCATGCTGAGTTAAGTGTCTTGCACAAGGACACAACAACAGTATAAACAGGAGAGAGGGGGAATCGAACCGCTCATAGGACGACCGCTCTGACACCTTTTTGCTGATTTATTGTCGAAACACATTAATTTAAAATGTTAATAAGCTGCACTGTACCTCAAGCCTAGGACTGGGGTCGAGGGGGAGCAGGTCATGACCCTTATTACAGCACCTGCCAGATGGTTTAACACCGCGCTCTGCAAACGTCTGTGTGTGTGCGCACTCTCCTCAGGGAGTTTATTTTTTCTTTCACAAGAGCTTTGATGAGTCAGTGAATGCATCATCAGCTGTTCCATTGCATCAGCAGCTCTCAGGCTTTATAAGTAAGTGTTTTAATCAGGCACTGTGTTGTTAACAGAGCTCTAGTTCTACATGAGAACAGTGTAGCTGCCAATGTTAGAAACTCCTCTGCCCACCCCATGAACGAAGGCTCACACATTTCATGGATGAACAGTTGTCTTTAATGAGACGACACCCTTCTCGACTTATTTTATGGGTTTTATGAACCTAATGTCTATTAAATAGGGACAGTGTTTAATGATCTGGTGTCACACACATTTATGACCAAATCTAATGCACCGCTCTTCCTGCCCTTTACAATCAGACACGCAATATACAATGTATATATGAATAAATATATATATATATATATATATATATATATATATATATATATATATATATATATATATATATATATATATATATATATATATATTTATTCATATATACAATGTATATATGAATAAATAAATATATATATATATATATAAATAAATATATATATATATATATATATTTATTCATATATACAATGTATATATAAATAAATATATACATATATATATAAATAAATATATATAAATATATATATATATATATATATATATATATATATATATATATATATATATATATATATATATATATGTACACTAAAGCAGAGCTAAGTAAGATTTGCGCAGCTCTGCCTACAGCTTCCTTCAGTGAATCACACTGTTGTAAATAATCCTAGCGCAGCTCTAAAGCACTGTCAACTAAACCGTTACATTTGAAAACTCTCTTCTGAAATAAATAAAAAAAAGGTTGAAGTAAAAGCATCTGGACTCAGTTTTCAAAACTTAACGTCTCTGTTAAAGTCTCCAGATGCTTTTACTTCAACCTTTTTTTTCAAGATGTCCTGGATGACTGAGAACCTTCACAGACACTTCTGAAATATCACTCGCTTTATTATTTTGGTGTTTCATTTATTGTACATGTTATTATCATAAAAACTGAGTAGCCATGTCCTTGTGAAATCTTGCATCGGGTCTAAAAGTGAAGCCAGTCGCTGAAGCTATGGAAACAATATTCGAGGCATTTTGTAGCATATTGAAAGTACCGTTTGAACTTCTGTTGTCTCAGATAAAACCTGTAAATGAAACAAACACTCCTCACAGTAACATCTCTGTGAGCCGTAATCTAAATAAATGTCACATAACAGTAGCTACATCTCAAAGGACATAAAATAATAATAGATCTAATGGAAATATGAAGAATATAAAGTTCAACAACATAAAAGCCACGTCAGAATCAGTTTTGAGTCCTTGTGTTTGACCTGTTGATTCTGTAAAAGCTTGGCCCAGGATGACTCGAGAACTCTCTCTCGGTCTAACTGACGTTTTCTCTTCCTAGAATCTTTGGACAAAGGTTTTCTGTCTTTTTGCCTGATGATAAATAAAGTCGATGCTGTTTAGATCTAATCTTAGCGAGCATCATACTGCGGGAGGTCTGTGTGTTTATTGAACTACCGTAAAGCAACCTGTCGGCCTCAGGTTAATGTGAACATACGTCGAGCCGGTGGCAGCTCAACGTGTTGTTTTCAGCTGCACCTGAGCGGGATAGTGCGCACTTCAAACACACTGCTACAACTCAATGAACCATTGTAAGGACTGTTTATGAAGGTCAAAATGTTACTTAGTTCTGCTTTAATAAACATTTCTGTAAAGATACCCGTGGAAGTGCAGAGTCGTCCCAGGACTGATCTTAACTATTTACAGTATGTACAGACATTAAAGCATCGGTCAATCCCAGTTCCCTCCAGTCCATCCTGTCGTCGTGTGAGAAAGTGCTTTGGGTGCCCAAGAGACTTTATTGAAGTGCTATTTAATGACATATCATTTACAATTCCTGCTGAAGGTTTAGAGCATTTATAAACTTAACAGGTTTTCATTCTATTTAATAATGTTTTTTTGTTTTTTTTTTTCTCATAAACAACAGCATGTCCCTGCAGGGCTACCGTCTGGTTAACGTTTGTTCTCAAGTAAAAAGAAAGGTAGCGTTAAATATTGTCATATCTGTATTGTTAGTCAGTTTACAAACTGTAATAATATTTCAACTTTCTGAGTCGTAGGCCTGCAGGAATCAGAACAATCTGACATATATGACCTGTGAGCCTTTATTTGAACTCAATCTTCTGTTAATTATTTGGTCCCACAACAATGTCATTTACAGTTCTTACTGGTCAATTATCTACCACATGGAATATTAATAAATGATTGAGTTAAAAGTATTTCTTCGCTGTATGGAGGCTGCAATAACTACATTTGCCCAGAACACAGCAAAGACAGAAAATTGACTTCCTAACTCGGAAACTCAGACCATCAAAGCACCCCATTTATGAACCTTTAGTCCCTGATCCAATATGTAACCATAGCAACAGGAAATACACAGTGCAACTGCTGAAACAAATAATAAGTTAGCCACACCAGCTCTACCTTGAATTATTAGATTTCAGGACAAGGACAGACTAAAACGATGCATCCAATCAATCCCAAAAATATAATGGTTGATTGAATGAATGAATGCTTGTATAAAGATGTTTGTGCCAAATATAATATATAAATAAAATATGCAGTGACCCTTACATCTATAATCAGTATAATTTAATTTGGGTGTTTTTCTCAAAAAAACATGTTATATTGTCATTTTTTATCACACATTTAATAATAATAATAATACATCAAATTTATATAGTGCTTTTCATGGGACGCAAAGACGCTTTACATAAAAACATACAACAGAACAATAAACAAAACAACATATTGCAAAAGAGTTTATGACAGGTTGTAACATTTCTTGAAAAGGTGCGTTTTTAACTGTCTCTTAAATGTTTCAAATGAGTCAGAGGTTCGGATTTGTGGAGGGAGGGAGTTCCAGAGGGAAGGGGCAGCTATGGCAAAGGCTCTGTCCCCCAAAGTACGATGCTTGGATTTGGTGATTTCACACTACTGCCATCTTTCCCTGTAGTTGATAAATGATTAACTGTGAGTTATTGCTTATTGAGTTGTAATAAATGATAGGAATACAGAGCAGTGCAGTAAAGCTTCTGTCTGCTGTGGGACCAGTCCACAGACGCACTGAGGCAGACAAAGACAGCGCTCATGGCTAAAGTGGAGCACAAACTGAAAGAGAGAGTGATGGGGGAGGGGCACAGTGATGGGGGAGGCTGAGTGAATGAAGGCCGGGGGGAGGGGATAACAGCACTAGAGAGGGGGGGGGGGGGCTCCACACGTGAGCCGAGCCCTGCTGGCTCTAATCCAGGACTATGATGTCATCTAATTGGCTCTAATTGTTCATTATCAGTGTCGAAGCACAGGGACAGCCAATCAGAGAGCAGCGTGTAACTGAGCACTGGGATCAGGTGGTGATGTCACTGAATAGTACTATTTGACTCTAAAGAAAAATGTGCAATCAACTTTTGTTCAGTTAAACCCAGATTTTAAATTGCATGTAGCCTATGTTTTTTTTCAAATCAAAGTAAAAATATAACATACACAAAAACATTATACACATTCAGAGATACAATAACTTCTAATTTAAGCAAATAGCTCTCCATTTCACATTCTGTTTTCTAATTTGTCATTCTTTCTGTTTATTCTTACACGACACAGATTAAGAGAGAGAGTTAGAGGGGGGTTAATCACGGACGTCCTCACAGCTGTTGGTCGGAGTTAGAATCAGATTCAGCCTCAGCTTTCATTCTATGTTTACTTTGTCATTACTTTGTTTGAAAAACTGACTCTGGATCTGCAGTAAATGCTCCAGTTCCATGACCACTACCACCTCCAGGACCAGTGCGTTTATACGATAACCTAGTTTGTACTCAGTGGCACGTGAGAGGATGTCATAAAAGAGTCACATTTATATCTGTGTTTCTCAAAGCAATCTCATCAGACTTCCAAAGTAAAGTTACGAGTACAGATAATTGTTTTCTAAATTCAAAGCAATACCTCTGTCCAATGCTTCTGAGCCCTCTGTGACTTTAACCAGACTTAACAAGCTTTTGTTTTTGCACTAGAAAATACCTTTTATCTGCACTGTTGTTCACCTCATGGATTTGCACTCTGCCTTCTGCCATGCGCTGCTTTATCTAATTGTATTTTTTTTATCTTATTATAGTGTACAAAATGTACAGTTGTATCTATTTATCTAGTTGTATCTATTTTTAGGCTTTAATGTTAATGTTATTTGTGTGCACCGGGGTCTGAGAGTAACGACATTTCGATTCTCTGTAGTATGTACTGTACATGTGGAAGAACTGACAATAAAGCAGACTTGAAACTTGAAACAACTCAAATGTAGCCTAAATAAGCCCAAGAGTAGACTTTTATTGAATTTCTCTAATATTATGCAAACCCACTATTTTGCATCAGCATCTCTAAACAGTTAGGTTACTGAAGCTGCTTATTGTCATATCAACGACCTCTTGTGACCTGGGAATTGTGGTGAAAATAAAGTTGAGTAGCTAACTAATCAGAAACGAAGAGTGACTTGAACAGTTGTAAAACACCATAATGGATTGGTGGCTGAAGAGAAACTATGACCAATGTTAGCAACAAGGTGCAAAGACTTTCTGTTACCATCAAGTCCCATAACTGTTTGCTGCAGGAGTTAGTTAGCACAACACTGTAAACAATCCTGTGCAAAAGTGAAACGTAAATACCATAGCGGCCATATACAATTTGGATTGTATATAGTTGTGTTCTGTGACTACATCTCAAAAGCACACATGAGGAAGGAAGCCACACAGTTTTTTATGCCTGTGGAAAACGCAACATCTACCGAAGCCTTGTACTGATTGCAAAAGCTGGCAAACCTCAGTCAATAGGCGAGACCTTAGTTAAACCAGCTGCAAGGGTTATGGCCAACAGAATACTGGGGGAGAAAGCAAGTGAGGATCTTAACAAAGTACCTCTGTCCAATGACACCGTCCAGCGGCGAATAACATCCACGGCTGCAAATGTCCAAGATCAGCGGATGACGTCTATGCCAGAGTCCTCGGATATCGGTAATGAGGCTATTCTTTTCTGTTTTGTGCAGTACACATACATGCTGCTGCTGTGAACATTTTCTTTTCTGTCTTCCTTACCAAGCAACAGCACAGGACAGTACCACAGGACCACAGTCAAACACAGGGGCCCGTCTCGCTCCGTCTGCCGCATCAATGCACTGCTGTACCCATAGAGAGCAAATGGCACCCTGTCTTCAAAAGGTTTTGGAAAAGGCTGTTAAACTAGTCAACTCAAATAAGAGGAAAGCACTAAAAACACATCTTTTTAAAGTTCTGTGTGAAAAAATGAGGAGTGAGCACACAAAACTTCTTTTCACGTGGTGAAGATCTCATCTATTTAAACCTCAAGTCCAGTTGTTTCTACATCAAACTGATGAACGTTATGCATGCATGCAAGGTAGGCTTCAAAATTAAGCCTTAAGTACCCTGAATGTAGCTCTGTAAGGAAAAGCAGTCCCGGTCTTTACTCTGCAGGATAAAGTTAAAGCCACTCACATCAAAATTGAATTGTTGCATGCGCGTCTTGACCGCCAGGAATTTGTGTTTCCCAACTCTAGTGGATTTTCTCCTTTCAGCTGAAGAGGTCCTGGACAGCAGCACCCTTGCAGCCTTCAAGGGACATTTGCAAGTCCTTCACATGCACAGATACTTTCCAGAATTAGATGGGGACTTTGAGTGGATCAGAAATGGAGACAAACATCACATTGAGTGTGTCAGTTCCAAACTATCAGCACGGAAGGTTGACGGTCTTGTGGACATTGCATCAGAGGGAACACTCAGGATGGCCTTCAGAGAAAAGAGCTTGACAGACTTCTGGGTCCTTGTCCAATCTGAACATCCTGAGTTGAGTCTGCTTTCCAAGTGTTAATGCTGTTTTCAACCACCAACTGTGAAGCTGGGTTTTCCACACTGGTTGGTTTGAAAACAAATATACAGGATCAATATAGTCCCCAGTATGAGATTGAATTATAGCCAATATTTATTACAAATGAATTTGTAATATAATGCACACTTAATTTGTAATATACAAATTATAATAATATTGTAATATAGGCTGTTTAATTTGTTTTTTTATGCTGGGAGTGAGAAGCTGGCTGGTTAGGTGGTCCGTGAATTTTTATTTTTCATAACGTGGTCGTTGGTGTGAAAAAGTTTGAGAACCCCTGCAATAAAGAGACACAAATAACCAAAAACCATTCAACACCTCCACCACCTTATCACTGTGCGTTGGAGTTGGACCAGGTTCTGGGTGATTGAGAACCTCCACAAACATATTTTTGTTTCAGAAACTGTTTTGCATATGAAGCAGGAAAGTGGGATCCAATCTATTGAATAAATACATGACTGTTAACCAGTCTGCCTCTTTTGTAAGTACAATATTGAAAGACTTTTTTATTATATTATATTATATTATGGATTATTGTATTTATGTTGGTCACTTTAGATGAGGATGGTTAGTGCTTCAGGACTCTGTTGAAGTGCCTCATAAGACAATGACAACACATTCTACAGTCCAATATAGAGACATGAACAATATAATCATGTATAGCCTTCTAAAACCATTGCAATAGTTAGCACATGAAATACAATTACAAAGGTGTTGAACACAATTACTACACTGTTTTTTTTCAGTTGTGTCCCTTTGAGCCCAGCGTCCTGCAGCAGTAATAAATAAGTCATACATACTTTCTGCTGCTTTATATCTCAAGTAGTAAACATACCTGAGTCCTATGTATTTGATATTAACACACCAGAGGCAAAATGATAATATCATATCTGTTTAATGTAATGACAAAAATAACCATCACTATAAAAATGTAGGTACTTTGTCATTGGATCATTAAAGAAGCACTAACAGTGCAATAAAATCCACCAAGTCGAAGTCTAGCCGTTACAGTTTCATGGTAGGGTTTGTCTGGCGGCTGTTTAGGTGGTGGGCTTTGAGGGTGGTATTAAAAAGAGAAAAGCCCCACTGCTGATAGACTTTTCCTCTAGCCATACTTTGATCTGTTCAGAGCAAGGAGTGGGGGGTGGGGGCAGAGCTTTGTGAGATCAGAGCTGAGAGAAATCAGAGAAAAGAGAGTATGTCTGTAATGCTCTATCAATGTACTCTATTAATATCAGATGGATACTATAGCCTTATTGTATCCATCAAGCAATATGGAAGTATTGTTTATTAAGAGAAGCTTTTAAAACGTGACAGTGTTGGACTTTATCAATGGGAACATGTGAATAAACCTTCCTGAATGGTGAGGTCTGAGGCTGCTGCAACAAACAAAAGCCTTTTTTGTTTGGAGCACTACGCTGTTACTGACAACACAATCGTATTATCGTCTTCTTCTACTCTTTTATTGTCTATATATATATATATATATATATATATATATATATATATATATATATATATATATATATATATATATATATATATATATATATACTGATATATATATATATATATATACTGATATATATATATATATATATATATATCAGTATATATATATATATATCAGTATATATATATATATATATATATATATATATATATATATATATATACTGAGATATATATATATATATATATATATATATATATATATCAGTATATATGTATATCTCAGTATATATATATATATATATATATATATATATATATATATACTGATATATATATATATATATATATATATATATATATATATATCAGTATATATATATATATATATATATATATATATATATATATATATATATATATATATATATATATATATATATATATATATATATATATATATATATACTGAGATATATATATATATATATATATATATATATATATATATACTGAGATATATATATATATATATATATATATATCAGTATATATATATATATATACTGATATATATATATATATATATATATATATATATATATATATATATATATATATATATATATATATCATATATATATATATATATATATATATATATATATATATATATATATATATATATATATATATATATATATCAGTATATATATATATATATATATATATCAGTATATATATATATATATATATATATATATATATCAGTATATATATATATATATATACTGATATATATATATATATATATATATATATATATATATATATATATATATATATATATATATATATATATATATATATATATATATATATATATATATATATATATATATATATATATATATACTGAGATATATATATATATATATATATATCAGTATATATATATATATATACTGATATATATATATATATATATATATATATATATATATATATATATATATATATATATATATATATATATATATATATATATATATATATATATATATATATATATATATATATATCAGTATATATATATATATATACTGATATATATATATATATATATATATCTCAGTATATATATATATATATATATATATATATATATATATATATATATATATATATATATATATATATATATACTGAGATATATATATATATATATATATATACTGATATATATATATATATATATATATATATATATATATATATATATATATATATATATATATATATATCTCAGTATATATATATATTAGGGATGCAACAATACGGTTAGCCCACGGTTCAATACATACCTCGGTTTTTAAACCACGGTTTTCGGTTGATTCGGTTCTGATGGCTTGACACACATAAGAGTGTATTTCTGTTATTCTATGCTTAGGCAATAAGAACAGTAAAAGGTTAAGAAGAAAACTTTTTTTTTTATTGCAATACTCCTTTATTTTACTTAATAGCAAAGAAAAGCCCACTAGTTCCTAGTGTATTGTATAATATATATATTTTAAATTTTATTTTAAAACATCACACAACTGCTTGTAGCCCATGTACAAACTGGGGAACACATAAATTCCCAAATTTTGAAAATAAACATACATGTCACATTAGTAAACATAAATTGACCATTTCAAATAAACATACTTGTACTTCAGTAAACATAAACCATCTTAATTAACCTTAACAGTACTCCAGTACACTATTCTTCATTCAGAATGTAAAGTGCAAATGAGCGCTTGTATGACTTTCATACAGGGGACGCGTTTGGAGTACAGCGCTTTTCATTTCCCAATCCGACATGTAGTGAACAGTTACAGTGAGGTAACTCATTGTTGCCCGCGAGGTCCAACCATCTGTGGTCAGAGCAAGGCTCTGTGCTTTAGCCAATTCGTGCACAATACTGTTGCACGTCTTTTCATAGAGGTCGGGAATTATCTCGGTGGTGAAAAAAGTGCGAGAAGGTAGTCTGTAACGCGGATCGAGAGTTTTTATAAGATAACAAAAGCCGCGTCTCCAATCACTGAAAACGGCTGCAAATCTTTCGCAATAAACACCCCCACTGCCTTTGTTATTTTTATGTGTCTCTCGGAACCAGTTGAGTATGTATGCTGGAAGGATTCAGCGAGGGACTGTTGTTTTTTGGAGGACTTCATTACCTGCTCTGCTATCCTGCCTTCAGACAGTGATATTGCTGGGTGCCGCAGATGTGCACTCATGTTGGAAGTGTTACCGTTTGAGTAGGCTACACGTGTAAAACAATGCTTGCAGACAGTCATTTTTTTGTTTACCGTTTTTTCTTCCTCGGCGTTATAGTCGACGGCAAAACCAAAATGTCTCCACACTACGGATTTGAAAGACGCCGGGGCTTCCTCGTACTGTAGCCTCACTTCACCGCCGCTCGCCATGTTAAAGTGTGGATTGGTTCAGCGCCCCCTAAATATTTACTCGAGGAGTTTCTCTCTCTCCTCTCAGCTCGTAGACCAGGCACACGCAAACAGTAAATTCGGAGAGAAATAAGACACATTTAAATTATTTAAGCGTAAAACCGCAATTCACAAGTGCGTATTGAACCGTGGATGTCGTATTGAACGGTTCAATATTATATTGAGAATTGTGACATCCCTAATATATATATATATATCTCAGTATATATATATATATATATATATATATATATATATATATATATATATATATATATATATATATATATATATATATATATATCTCAGCGCTCTTACTTTACCACAATGCGGAACATTGACCCAGCCCATACTGTGCCACTCACTGGAAATGTGCCTTGATAGGTTGCTTCTACATTTGACCTTCTCGCTCTTTTGTGTCACAAGTTCTGTTCAAGTTTAATAAAAAAAAAAAAAGATGTATGCATTTTATTTTGCACAGTTTGACAGTTTATCAAAAGAACAAGACAGGCTTTCTTAGAGAAAATTCTGTTCTGGGCTTTCTTTCTCTTTTGATTCCAGTTTCCACCCGAGTCAGGATTTCCTGTCACATGGTCCTGATCCTCTTTGATCAGTAGACGTTGTGGGTCACCGTTTCAACAGGCTCTTCTCCATTTTGTGGGTGTAACCACAATCACTTCTTAGAACCCTCTAAAAAGTCTCGATGAATAATACCATCCACAGTTCAGACAAAGGTATTAATAAGAGAATAACACATGGATTATGTTGCACAGATGTTGAGTGTCGGGGGTGCAGGTCGGTGGGGGTGGAGGTGTGATGGTGGATTGGGAAGTGGAGAGACTGGAGGATATTTCCATTGTTTGTGGATTTGCTCCGGTTCCAGTCGGTTTTACAGGATTGAACTGAGGTTGGTTTGAGATGTAGACTAATAACGGCTTAACCTCAACATCCACACTACTCCAACCCCGACCCCAGCTGCTGATCCACACCAGCAGCCTGTTCCATGACCGTATGCAGCAGTGGAGTTATGTCTGAACAGATGCTACTCCAAACCAACTCACAACTGGCATATGCTCTATTCTCTCATATGACTGTTTTCGATGAGCTTTTATCTATCTTTATTGTCTACCCTAAATCTCTTTGTTGGACCGCAAGATTTTTCAAACTCATGACCTGATGCATTCTAACACTTTCCAAGCAGCCAGGCTCCGTACAGGTTCTGTTTTTAACACTGGGCATTGGTTCGAGAGACTTTCTTGAATTGGCTGAAACCTCACTTTCCACAGATGTACCAAACCAACAGAGGGCGCTGCTCAATGAACAGCAGAAGGTAACAATAGCTGGTGGAGAAGCTCATAGACTACAGTAGTGTGAGCTTTTGTTCGTTTGATTTTGTCTATCTTCTGACAATAAGAAGAAGATAGCAATGTTTATGCAACAGGTTAATGCGTTGTAAAGAGAACAGTGTATGTAGCTGTACATTTCTCACTGAGTGTCTGTTTACAGGATAATAGTGTTCTTTAAAACACTTGTTTTTGTAGAATACTTTTTATTGTCATTTTGTCAGCCCTTCACTGGGTCCTATAGTGGAACTAATACTAATGACATTCAGGTCATCGTTGCAAATAAGAACTGTTTCTCATTCAATCTATCTGGTTGAATACAGGTTAATAATAAAATAATAACTGAATAAATGCCATGTACACACAGAGTGGAATCAAAAAACAAAACATGTTGCATAATGTTGCCTGTCCTATTTTTTGTAAGTAAGACTTTATTCCAAAGCCTCAGGTCTATCAATAATTCTTAAAGATAGTGTCTGTGTTCATAAATGAATTTAATCAATCAATGTCTGACATTGCTTGTTCTACAAAGAACACGAGGAGAACACGTGACATGAACAAGTGGGTCCCTAAAACTGTTACGACTGTATAGAGTTAACATAACTAACTTATGTGAGCTGTTTTATCTCTCAAGTAGTGTGCCCTATAAAGCTTTTCCAAATGATTCTGATTTGAGGTTCCAAATTGTCATGGGTGCTGAAATAAAACTTTGTGGTTGTATGCAAAAAACATCAGTGTAAAGTGCTCTTGGGAGGGCTCTGATACATAGGAACATCAATATATGCACTCTCACACTCAATACAGCTGACACTAAACACATGTCCTCACACGACACGACAGAGAAGGTCACTCAAACACGTTTTATTATCAGGTCTATACTCATTGACTGCTCTATTCATTTTGTGTAGTCTACACACAGCTGACCTGTCATAAGAGTCATGTGGAAATCACAGCCTGTAAATGCTTGTAAATATCATTTTACTTATTGAACAAACTTTGGATGAGTTCTGCATTGTTCTTCACTTATGTAGCTCTTTTTAGGATGGGGCTTAGACATAATACTGTGGCCTGAACACAATGGTCTGGGAGTTACATCTGCACTGAAGTACACTGTAGATCCATGCACCATGTGTAATATGAAGACTTGATTATAATGTGTTGTTTCTACACTTTGAAGATGTGGACTGAATGAAAACTGATCCTTCCATCAGTGTTGAGCTGTCTCCAGACTCTCAGACTGGTTCTAAAAATAGTTTCTGTTTGATGTTGTCCAGCTGATCCCAGAACAGCCTCTGAACACAGTTCTGTGAAAGAGCTCTGTTACATTCCAGTGTGTGACCATTAATGATGTCTGTTAGTGTGTTGTTCATACCTGGCCCAGGAAACACATAGGACTGTTGGCCAACTTGTCTTGTCAGTGCAAAACTATTAAGCATTGTCATTCATTCAGACTAGTTGTGTTTTTATTATTATTATTGCTTAAATTTGTTTCATTTTTGGGATTGGGCTGAAGTGTCTGACAGAATCTGTGTCCCACCGGTTAGTTTTAATACTACCTGTAAACATAGCACAAGCTCTGAGGCTTGTAAAATAGTTGTCACAATTAGCTCTAATGGCTGTTTAGGCTGGAGTTTCTCTGTAAAGAAGGATAGCCCCAGTACTTACCAGACCGACAGAAGACAGATGAAGTCTGGTGCTTTGTTTTCCTGTTTTCCTCGACATCTTTTTCACCAGTGAATAAAGCCTCAGTGTCTTCACCAGCAAAAGAAAGCTTTTCTCATTTCCTTTAGAGTTTGCAGCAAAAGCTAGGCTTGATGTTTAGTTTCACTTTTCTAAAGCTACCTAGCAGCTAGTGAACATTTAAAAACTACGGAAGCGTAGTACTGTAGTACTGTAGTACTGTAGTACTGTCAATGTTGTTTTTCTGACTTTTTTTTTTTTGATCGTTTTTTTTACTTTTTTGGGGGGGGAATTGTTTTTCTGACTGAACAATCTCATTCCTTTTTAAAAAACGTCTCAAGGTGCTCACACTCATCACGATATTGTCTACAGTGTTCAGTAACATTAATATCTCGCCATGTTTTAGACCAAGGCTGAAGTAAAACTTGATCAGACGCGACGCCATGCTTCCTCTTTGCTTCCGATAAAGCATTGGGAAAAAAAATTATAACGAAATAACGTGAAAATTAAGTCAGAAAAACAACCCCAAAAAAAAAAAGTCAGAAAAACTATCAAAAAAAAAAAAAGTCAGAAAAACAACATTGACTATGCTTCCGTCGAAAACAGACAGCAGCCTCACATTATACAGAGGGTCATACTGTGTGTGTGGAGAAAGAAGACTGTCCTCATTCATGAAGCCTATTACAAATAAATGTCTATTTAAGCCCTACCTAAGAAGAGTTTTGGCATTCAATAAATAACTAATAAATAAATAACTAATAAATAAATAACTAATAAATAAATAAACTAATAAATAAATAAAAAACTAATTCCAAGAACAATGTGAAGCACTGCTCAGCCCCAAAATGATTTTTTTTTTTGTTTTATAATATTATCAAACATACATTGTAACAAAAGTTTGTAGACTAAATCATTTTACAGTTTTTATTTAAAGTTTTTATATAAATTATGTCTCAAAAAGCCCTTTTAAAACCATAGCAAAAATATAATAAATGATAGAACAAGGCCTAAGCCCAAATCACACTTACACTTGAAATTATAGGATATTATATATATCCTCTGCCTGGACTGTACACCTCTGGACTGAGGTTCATTCTAGTTCTTATTTATCAGAAAGCATTGATTTTAAGATAATTTGTACTGGATTCATTGTCTCATATTTCTACAATATATTGTATGAAAAGGTATTTGGTATAAAATGTGTAATCATCAAACAATCACACAATCACACAACCCCAGTCCTCTTTGATAGGCCTCCTGTAGTCCACCAGGCGCTGGGTAAATGTCAGCCTCGGCAGGTTACATCGGACCGAGACATTTAACAGAAAGCAAACGGAGCCGCGTGACCTTTGTGGAGTGTTTTTAGTCACAAACACGTCTAGTTCGGTGAATGTGTGTCTGCGTGCACATATTATTTCTGTAAATGTCAAAGCAGTGCTCATCCTGAAGGTGTTTCTGATATAGATATGAGATGTGCTGTTATCAGAGTAGTCTGCACATGCATGTATTTACATCAGATCTATGCAGACAGACTGGAGCTTTTTATAGATCAAAAGGATACAGTTGCATTCATTTCATGCTGCATTCATGTGCGCTCTGGATTTTCGTTTATTTACATGGATTAGCTAAAAGCCCATGCTATTAGCTAGTTTTCCTGGGTTCAATTGTTTACAATTTATTACAAATTTTACAGTCATACAGGTACATCTCATAATTTTTGATCAATCATTTCCCACCCATATATTATATAAGTATTTCAATCCTTTATTCTTGAAATTTTGATGATTATGGCTTACAGAAAATGAAAACCCAATATTCAGTGTTTCAGAAAATTTGAATATTACATAAGATCAATAAAAAATATATATTTTAAATAGAAATGTCAGGCTTCTAAGAAGTATATTCCTTTCTATGTACTCAGTTCTTGGTTAAGCCTCCTTTTGCATAAATTCCTGCATCGATGCGTGGCATGAAGGCTGCCTGTGGCACTGCTCAGGTGTAATGGCACATGGTCATTGAACCTACCTTTGGCAGTGTGTGCAGGTGCCAAGTCCTGCTGGAAAATGAAATCAGCATCTCCATAAAGCTAGTCAGCAGAAGGAAGCATTAAGTGCTCTAAAATATCCTGGTAGATGGCTGCGTTTACTGTGGACCTCAGAAACCCCAGTGGACCAACACCAGCAGAAGCCATGGCAGCCCAAATCAACACTGACTGTGGAAACCTCACACTGGACTTCAAGCTACATGGTTTCTGTGCCTCTCCTCTCTAGCTCCAGACTCTGGGACCTCGATTTCCAAATAAAATGCAAATATAACTTTCATCTAAAAGAGGACTTTGGACCACTGTGCAACAGTCCAGTTCTTTTTCTCCACAGCCCAGGTCTGACGTTGTCTCTGGCTCTCGATGCGCTGACTTCAGCCTCAGTCCAGTCCTTTTGAAGCTCCCCCAAATTCTTGAATGGATTTTGCCTGACAATCCTCTCAGGGCTGCAGTTATCCCTTTTGGTGCACCTTTTCCTACCACACTGGTTCCTTCCACTCAACCCTCTGTGAATATGCTTGGATCCAGCCCTCTGTGAACAACCCGTTTCTTTTACAATGAACTTGAGGAGGGTGTCTTCTGGACATCTGTCAAGTCAGCAGTCTTCCCCATGATTGTGTAGCCTACTGACCCAGACTGAGAGACCATTTAAAGGCTCAGGAAACCTTTGCAGGTGTTTTGAGGTAATTAGCTTATTATGGTATGACACCATGACTTTCCAATATTAAACTTTTTCACAATATTCAAATTTTCTGAGACACTAAATTTTGGGTTTTCATTATCTGTAAGCCATAATCATAAAAAATTTGAGATGTACCTGTATACTGTATGTACTTACTACATCCATCAAATTATTATTCTCAGTGAAATTATTTTCCAACAATGACCTATTCTCACCCGACATTGATCAATAAGTACATAAAGACAAATGAACAAAGAAACCCAACACAGCGCTGCTCAGCACAAAGCCAACAGCAGCGTCTTTGCGTAAAAAGCGATAAATAAATTATATGTATCATTATTATCATTATTATTATTAATATTATTATTAACTGTTTCTTTGTGGAAGGCAGGTCAAATATTCCAGGGGAAAAGGACAGGTTTTTGCCAGTTTTATTTTGTGTGTGTGTGTGTGTGTGGGGGTTCTACCTTTGATCCAAGAAAAGAACATTTTCTTTAGTGCAGCGTCTTCTAGAAGGTCTGTCCAGTATGATTGAATTGTGACCAAACACAGTGAGTCAAATCTCAGATACACAGGCGATATTACGTAGAGGGTTCACTTTTACTTTGGGAAATGTGTACACGGTAAATAATTTTATAATTTCATAATTGGATGATTAATACAACCAGAGCATCTGATTCAGCACATTATAAAAACATCGTTGTCTTTTTATAATAGTAACAATGTGGCGTCAGAAGTAAGCATGGTTTTCATAAATATAAAGTTTTTGACTTTGAGATACAATATCTAAAGAAAGTGGCTGTTGTGAAGATTATACTTACCCTGGATCTGTTCAAATAAGCACAAGGAAGTCCTGATCCACTTGTGTGTCCAAACATTGTAAGCCACGTCAGTCATGCCTGGTTTTGAAACTTGTTTTTTTTTTTGTGACACAGAGGAGCACACTTGCACACTGCAGTACAGCGGGTGGCAGATTTTGTTACATTTTATGTGTTTAACATATATTATTTTACTTACTGCAGTGTATTAACATTGTTTGTGACATTGTTGTGCTCGTGCTTTCAACTTCATGAAGTACTGTTTACAGACTCACCTCAATGTGCCTTTTAATATGCTAGATGTGACGTCATAAACACCAGAACAACTATTGCCGTAATAAAAAAAAGTTTATTAAAGCCACTGCAGTGTGTCAATGAGGCCATCCTCTCATCACGTAGTCTTTTCTGTTTGATTTTTGAGTCTTGTTTCATTGTCCACACTCTTCTTTTCTGCTTGTCCTCTTACATAAAGTGGTCCAGTGGCTTCCTGTCTGCAGGACACGAACGTCACTCAGTCTAATGTTATAACTCAGATAATCTCAGACGGGTCACATGGTACATACACCCACCAGCTGTTTAGGTCTCACCACAAGGGATTTATTTCTCAACATGTACACTCATACATAAAATATAATCATTTTACCACATGAATATGACATGCTGCTATATGAATTCAGCAAAGTGTCCAATACAATATCAAACACCCAGTGGAAAAGTCTGTCGCAATAAACTACTGTGCATGTTTGAAGCACACACACACACAGACTCAAAGTATTTGCTGCAAACAAATTTATTAACATTTATTATTTTTCTGTGTAATGTAGGGCTGTAAAGTACCACAAATCAGATGTAAGCTAAACATAAAAGGTTGAAAAGTTAACATATCGCTTTCTGTCGGCCAATAAGAGACACATAATACAGCTTATATAACATGAGATGTTCTCTTTCAAATTTTCACATTGGCACAATCCTGGGGCAACAGTAATTTGCAGTTCTCCCTCTCATGCAGTCATTTTTCATGTTTCACCCCGTAATCCCAAATAAGGTATGACATCACACATGGAGAGCCAAAAAACACTTCTGCCACTGACTGACTGAAACCTTGAGTTAAGTCTAATGTAAAGGCACATTTTAGTAAATTATTTTAGGAGCAGAATACAAAGAAGACACAGGGAGAGGCACAGACATGAAAACTAAAGAATGTGTGTGGAAGTGTATTATTGTGTGGAGAGTAAATAATCAAAGACCTGATGGTGGTATTGGACCAGTCCTGCCATGACTGGGGCTTCATTCGACATACACACTGTTCACTAATCATCACTGTAGGATTATTTGGCGGTACTTACATGACATGACTGTATTCTTGTTTTTCATGCGGCCAGTCTCTAAGCGCCTTTATTTGCCCCAGAGAGGTTAGCTGTGATATGAACAACATGAGCCATGTGGGGGAGTTCTGTGCTGTAACAGTGGTGTCATTGTGAGCAGCAGATGGGTGCTGTTGTCGGGTGGGGTGTGACACCTACACATGGCAGCATACAGCACACAATGACAGCTGTTAATGACCCTGATGACAGAACTGCCATGGAAACTAGACACTGAGCCAACGTACAGTCCGGGCTATTATGGAACAGTTTGGTTTTCCCTAAAGAGGCTTGTGTTTCCACTGAGCTGTGCTTTGCTACATAAACAATGCCATCACACAGTATAGGTATATATGTGTAGAATCAATATTATATTTTTGTCATGCTCTGTTTGCTCCAACATCTGTACAGTTTAATTCTTGTGGTATTTATTATGTCATTCCTCATGAATTGTTTGGGATTGTCTAGTCAAGCATTTTTAAGGTGCTATATTTATTCCAGGTAGGTGGAGTTGGTCGCAAGTATTTATTTCTGTCTCTACATTTAACTTTGAAGGCATTGGAAAGGAAAGAGAGTGTTGACAGGCGAGCATCAGCTGAGTGGTGTCAGAGGAGAGCGCTGAAAGAAAGAGCCTCTAAAAATAGATTGGTCTCTCAAGACGTGAAGCAGGAAGCATTTCAAAAGCATGGAGCCACACACCAGCGAAAACCACAGAGCCACTAAGTCCAGCGCTCGGCCCTAGGCCCCTGCATTGTGTATGTTTACAGCCTGCCTCATGCACATTCTGCTTTTGTTTGCTTTTGCCATTGAGTTAAAGCAGGAATAGATGAGAGGAGGCATTGGAAGCTTTTGATGATGCACACAACATAAGGACTGGTGCTGCAGAGAAAGTGTTTTCCAGCAGTGAAGACGGTTGTGCTTTGTACATTTCCTTCATGTGAACATAGGTTGGCAATTAAACTATTAATTTGTTTCTTAAGAATTATTTTTAATGAAACTTTTGAATGAAAATGAAATGATATGACACTATATTTTGATATGATCAATGCCTTACTTTTCAAATGGCACAAGTTTAGTATGTGTCTGTGATGTGCAGTGATATACTGTACATACGTACAGTATATGTCAGCATTATTTAAGTAAGATCTGCCCAAAGAAAACCCATCCATCCATCTTCTTCCTCTTATCCAGGGCCTGGTCGCATCTTTGCAGCCTAAGCAGAGATGCCCAGACTTCCTGCTCCCTAGACACTTCCTCCAGCTCTCCCAGGAGAATACTGGGGCGTTCCCAGGCCAGCCGAGAGACATAGTCCCTCCAGCGTTTTTTGAGGTCTTCCCCAAGGCCTCCTCCCAGTGGGACATGCCCAGAACACCTCCCCAGGAAGGCGTCCAGGAGGCATCCGGAACAGATACCCTAGCCACCTCAGCTGGCTCCTCTCGATGTGGAGGAGCAGCGGCTGCCCCAATCCATCTATCAACCTTCCGTTTCCTCCTTCCCTCACTCGTGTGAACAAGACCCCATATTACTTGAACTCCTCCAACGGAGGCAGGAGCTCTCCACCAACATGAAGGGGACAAACCACCTTTTTCCAGCGTGAAAACCATGGCCTTGGATTTGGAGGTTCTGATTCTTATCCCAGCCACTTTACACTCGGCTGAAAACCCAGTCCCACTGTATGCTGAAGGTCCTGGCTTGATGGAGCCAACATGACAACATCATCTGCAAAAAGCAGAGACAAAACCATGTGGTCCCAAACCAGACCCCCTCCGGCCCCTGGCTGTGCCTAGAAATCCTGTCCATAAAGAAAGCCAGAGTCCAACATCAAGTCAAGTCAAGTCAAGTTCATTTATTCGTCTCCCTTGGGAGAAATTTGGTTTAGAGACAGGGTACTGCTGCATAGGCAGACATAAAACATATAGACAACATAAAACATAAAACATCCAACAAAGGAGAGGGTACATAACTGGCAACCAGATGGGGACCAAAGTGCAAGAGGATCAAGCTTCAATACTTGAAGTACATTGCAATTACAATTACACATTTAAAGTGCAATGCACAGTAAAGTGCTGGTGCATGTTAAAGTGCGGTGCACAATACAGTACTGATACACATTCAACACACACTACAAATGCTATACATATTAAAAATACTGATGTACAATTTAAAAAGATGCTGGTACATGTTACAGTTCTGATAAAAACCTCCCTACATTTGCTCATTAATGAGCTTAACTGACACTGGGACAAAAGAATGTTTGAACCGGTTGTATTTACATAAGGAGACCCTGTATCTTCTCCTGAGGGCATCTGCAGTATTCGCTGCACAAAACATGGGAACTGTCATTTAGAATGTTTTTACCTGAGTAAGGACAGCCTCGTTGAACAGTTCCTGAGGGTTAAGGGGGTGACCCATAATCCTGTCCTACTCTGACCAGGTTGAGAATCTGTGATTTAAGTTTGACACTCAGATTACCAAACCAACTGGTGATACCATACCGTAAAATAGACTCTATTGCTGCCCTATAGAAAATTAACATTATGTTTTAACTGACACCAAACAACCGCAGTCTGCGTAAAAAGTGGAGGCGCTGATGGATTCTGGCGCACACAGTGGCTACTTGTGTCTGCCAGCTCAGGTCACTATCAATGTGAATGCCTAGGTACTTGCATGAATTTTGTTGAGTAATGTTATTGCCATGTATCGTCACAGGGCTTCGGTCACCAATTGATTTGGGATCAAAGAGCATTTCTACAGTCTTCAACATGCACCGGAAACATGTCTGACAATGGAAAACAAGCTCCGGCTCCGGTTGTAGGTATAGGCAGAGGGCCCCGGAACCCATACTCCTGAAGCACCCCACACAGGTTGCCGTGAGGGACACAAATGCCTTCTCCAGAACCACAAAGCACATGTGGACTGGTTGGGCAAAGTCCCATGCACCCTCCAGCATCCTGGAGAGGGTATAGAGCAGTGTGCCACGACCAGGACACAAACCTCATTGTTCCTCCTGAATCCGAGGTTCAACTATAGGCCACATTCTCCTCTCCAGTTCCCTGGCATAGACTTTCCCAGGGAGGCTGAGGAGTGTTATCCCCCTGTTAGAACACAACCTCCAAAAAAGGTGCCACCACCCTGGTCTGCCAGTTCAGAGGTACTGTTCCCGAACGCCATGCCTTTGCAGCCAAGACAGCCCCACAACATCCACATCAGGGCGTATCTCATTCACCCCTGGTGCCATGCCAAGCTTCTTAACTACCTCAGTGACTTCAGCTTGGGTGATGGACGAGTCCTTCTCCGAGCCCTTGGCCTCTGCTTCCTCAGTGGAAGACATGTCTTTGGGATTGAGGAGATATATGGGAGTTGAAGATCTCTGTGACAGGGGTGACAGGTTCCCAACAGACCGTCACAATACGCTTGGGTCTGCCGAGTCTGTCCAGCTTTCTCCCCCGCTATTGCATCCAACTCACCACCAGATGGTGATCATTGTACTGCTCTGCCCATCTCTTTACCTGAATGTCCAAGACATACAGTCAGAGGTCAGTAAAACGACCACAAAGTTGATCATTGACTTCCGACCTAGGGTGTCCTGGTGCCACGTGCACTGGTGGACACCCTTATGCTTGAACATGGTGTTCGTTATAGACAAACTGTGACTAGCACTGAAGTTCAATAACAGAACACTGCTCGGGTTCAGATCCGGGGGGCCACTCCTCCCAATCACGTCACTCAAGGTGTCACTGTCGCTGCCCACGTGAGCGCTGAAGTCCCCCAGTAGAACGACGTCTCCCCGGTTCGGAGCACTTTCCAGCACCCCTCCCAGAGACTCCAAGAAGGCCGGGTACTCTGCACTGCCATTTGGCCCGTAAACACAAACAACAGTGAGAGACCTATCCCCGACCCGAAGGCGCAGGGAAACGATCCTCTCGTTCACCGGGGTGAACTCCAACATAGTGGTGTTTAAAATGTGTTAATTTTGGTCAGATCTTGTTTGCACTTGCATACATTCTTACATCAAAATTGTGAGTTAAGATTGCAGAACCAGAGCAGGGAGGGTTATGTGTCCGTGGGCGGTGACTGACCCCAATACCCGGTCATTGTTTACAAAGCTCCCACAGTTCACTTACTTTATTTAAACACGAAACATTACACAATTAACTAGGCTACTACAAAAGCTTTTACCATCGTTTGAAGCAGCCTTTAGCTCCAGCATTGCTCTTACATTATTTTTTACATCCTGTTTTGAAAGAAAGTCCAGTTTTAAGAAATTTCTAAGATTTGCTATTAAGTCAACAGTCACTCTTTACACTTGATTTTTAGGCAGCATATTGGCCCTTGTTCTATGCTCCAAGTAAGCAACATCAATACAAGTCAGCACCCACTGACAGTGAGATAAGGAGTGCGGGGGCTTTCTCCTGGTTGCGACCTTCTTCTTGGCAAAAGTTAAACCAGCCAGCAAATCCCTCTCTTGAACTTTGTGTAATTTTAACTAGTATATCATTCAGGATCAAGACCAAAGGTGACAAGGATATATAACAATGCAAAAGAACAGACAGGCTGTTCTTGACCACTTCTCAGAACTTTGCCACACCTGGGCACTCCCAAACCATCTGAAAAAAGTACTTACTGAGCCCAAGTGGCATAGTGAGCAGTTTGGGTCAGTTTTGAATTTCATTTTGTATAGTTTACAAACGGTCATATAAGTCCTGTGAATAAAATTCAAGTAAATTTGCTGGTGGTCATGATTCCTAAATGAACACAGCACACGGTCCTATACTGCTCCTATAGAGCTCCTCAAATGAAAGAAGCCCCTTATCACCAAATTAGTGATTGTATACCTCTATCATACCAATGTCTACAATGGGCTTTCTTAATAGGACACTCATTTATCAGAATACTTTGAATACAGAAGATCGTGGAATCTGGGTTCCTGTTAGACTGTAATGAGATGGGATCAAACAACTCTACATTTATTAGGCAAAAATATATGGCAAATATACCTACTTCAGCTTAAAGATTCTTCGGCAGACCGCCAAGCTACCTTTTCTTGTTCTTTTAACTCCTGACTATGTTCTAAATATGCTGCTTAAAATATTTAAAGCAGAACATATAGTAACATTTTTACCTTCATAAAAGTCCTTAAGATAGTTAATTGAGTTGTAGCAGTGTGTTTGAAGCGAACACTATCCTCCCCTAATTTACTTTTAATTGTCACAAAAGTAAATCCTCTGCATAAATCATTTCTCTATCCTTATGTTCCAAAATTAAATTAACAAAATAAACATATTTCCCTTCTTCTATATTATTTAGCATTAAGCTAAAGAATTTTATACAATGGAATTATCCACTGGAAACAGGCTGAGATAACAAGACAAACTATATATTTTAGATATTATTTAATACGAATATGATACTTCTGAAACACTAAATATATTATAACTTTAAACACAACATCATAAAGACTGGAGCGATTACAAATCAAATTGAGCTAGCAAATATACAGAAAATGCTAAAGGCTAAATGCTAATGCTAAATCTAAAGGCAAAACATTTTCATGTGTTTGGTGACTCTACAAACCTTTAAAAAGAAAAAATGAGAGGAACACAGGATCAGTTGTTGTTCTCCTCGGTTGCATTTGCCGGTCTGACAGAGCAGAGCAAGAAGAGCACATATGTTTGTTTCACAAGGGCACTTGTTTCACATTTATACATTGAATCCACATTAGTATGCAAATATCACACAATAATGCAAATTAAAAAATGTGACCAAACATTGGTGTGTGTGTGTCACACATAGCAGCTGACCTCGGAGCAAATTGGCACTTTCACTAAGATCATACTAAAACAGCATACACTTTATTTAATCATCAGTCATTGGGGAACCACCAAAAAGTCAGAGAAAACCTTTGTCCGAAGATTGAGAATGTTGTAGTCCAGAGCTGCGAAGGAGTATTTACAACTGATTCACTGAACAAAGCTGTAGGGGGCAGCAGATGTTATGACCAGGCCAGTGGTGTTGCTGAAGTGGGTGCCCTCTCCATTCAACAGTGCTTTCATCAGCGCCAGCCTGTTGGTGATGAAGGACGTAGTGGGGCATCTGTTTGAGGCAGGTTCCCAAGTTAAGAAGAGAAAAGGCGAAAAGAAGACTGATGACTTGGCTAATGAGCTCCTCAGCCTCTACATCTCTGACCTTAAAATTGTAGTTCTCTATTGTTTTTTTTTTTTACTGTATTTATAAGATTTTTTTTTTTACTTTACCACATTATATATAGTACTTTTTTGTAAATGTAAATGATGATTGTAATTTATGTCACAGATGTACAGCTACAATATCTACTGTAAAAAAGCATACTTTTACTTATTTCTTTATAGGTATCTTACTTATTGTTATTTTATGCATAAAACAGTTTAAAATAAATATCTTCAGTAAAATATTCAAGGGGTTGGTCTAAGACATACATTTCCCAGACTGAAAATAAGGCCCTGCAATTGAGTGCTTTCATGTTGGTGCTGTCAGTCATCTTTGTCTGAGTGCTTGCACTTTAGACTTTGCCCAAATTGTTGCTGCATACGCCCCAAAAAGTGAGTAGTTGCGCCTCTGGGCACAGGAACCATCTGCCTCCCTTAAATAAGTTACACACAAACATGAAATACTTTATTTAGACTATGAGCCAGATATATGAAAAAGTATCTTTAACAAATTTACTGGTGACAGAGGTAACGTTAGGCACAAGCCTGATGCTAGCGCTCAGGCTAAATCATATGGAACAGGCACTCAGAGGTGTCTCTTTAATGCGCTTTTTGTCAATAGAATGATTGAAATTATATACCATACATTAATGGCACAAATTTATGAAGAAATATTATATGCATTTTTATTATTGTGTTTCTTTTCCCACTTCTCGTAATGTCAGGATAGGCAGGTGAGGTGCAATAATGTTTGAATTATCAAGAGTGGCACCACAACCTCGGGCATTAGATCAGAGGAGGCAGCTTGGCCAGTACGAGGGACAATTTTACATTCATTTTACATCAAAACATTTTTTTAATATATATTTTTTGCATTTATTCTATTTAAATAATACATGTAAGTTTGACTTAAAATACTTAATTATCTACAACTAATCTCATGCCTCACATACAACATACCACGCATGGCCTACTGTCTTTAAACAGCTCTTCTGTCAATGCACTCACTCCCATCATGTGTAAATGTAGTAAAGTCAACAAAGTATATTTTATAGTGTATATTAATGGGTGCAGTTATTTCAATATTTAACTTACATGGGCACATCTCATAAATATAAGAAAAAGAAATAAATTAAAAAGAAATCATGAATTACTGTATGTGTGCGCTGTTACTTGTGTATGATTATCATCAGACTGTGGTTGGGGTCAAACAGTTTGTTGTGACACGAGACACTGTGAGCGTCTGACTGGCTCCAGGCCCGGTGTTTGTGGGAGCGGGCCTCAGTGTGTATGGATCCGTCCTGCTCTGTCAGCTCTGAGGCAGGATGTTTGGGGGTTAGCGCTACATGTCGTCACTCTGTGTGTATTGTTTGTCAGTGACACCGGGCTGTGTGCGGTGAGACCAGGAGCAGCTGCTGGACTCTGCAGGTCTGAGCCCTCAGGGAACGCAGTGTCAACACTGTCACATGTTTGTTTAGCCTACACGGTCTGAAACACAAGACCATTTTAGCCTCTTCCAGATGGGAAGTGTGTAAACTAGGGCTATCAAAAAATTAAAATATTGTATCGCAATTAATCATATATTTCTTTATTTGTTATAAACATTTTTTTAAACCATATTTTGCAGTTTTTACTTTGCTTATTAGACAAGAGGTCAAAAATGTATTGTTTTAGACAAAGTAGTTAGTAGTTTATTTTTATAACACTATCCAGGAAAGCTTTCATTCTGAATAAAAATGTGCTGAACGCATAAAATGTCAAACTCAAGTCCACAGGACGGACGGAGTGACTCAGTGGTAGAGCAGTCGTCTTATAACCGGAAGGTTGGCGGTTCGATTCCCGCTCTGCCCTGTTCATACTTTCGTTGTGTCCTTGGGCAAGACACTTAACCCACCTTGCCTCCAGTGTTCGTTGCTCTGGTGTATGAATGTGTGTGACTGTAGAGGTGTGTTTGCTGGTGGTTGGAGAAGGTTGAGCGCCGTTTGTATGGCAGCCCCCATCTCTGTCTGCCCCAGGTGTGAATGTGTGTGAATGGGGTGAGTGGAAGCATCATGTGAAGCGCTTTGGGTGCCCGTGAAGGGTGCAAAAAAGCGCTATATAAATGCATGCCATTTACCATTTACCATTTACCAAAGAACAAAACAGACGGGCCACATTAAAACAAACACAATGTAGTGTCAAACTTTCAAACTGAAAGATAAAATAATTTGCTGAGTAGCTATCTATTTAGCTATAGTTGATAAAAGTTTGTTTGTGGTTGAGCTGTCTAGAACGTTTTGACTCTCCAGCAGTGTCTGCTTTTGGCGAGTCGGGGCTCTATATTAGCAGTGTTTTCAGACTGGACATGCTCCGGTGGTAACACACTTCTTATCTACAGTAAATGCAAATAACTTAAGTTTTGTCAAGAGAGCCATCTGGCATGACTTTGAACATAAACTTGGCATTTAAACTTTGCATTTATAAGACCCTTTTTGCTGTCCATGTCTGCTTCATGAGTTATGCTAACTTACTGCTGCAACGCTCTGTTTTCTCAATCTATGGAGGGCGCAGAGGGAATAAATATTATTTTTTTAATGCACAATTAACTCGCGTTAAAATAATAGTTGCGTTAAAAGTTATTTGCGTAAACGCGTTATTAATGGTGCATTATGGAAGATCCAGAGTTGTTGTACTAGTGTGCCACTGTCGTCTGTGTTCACTGTGCACACGTTTGTACAAGTACGAACGAACAACAACCAAAGAAGAATCTGCAGGTTTCAGGTGCGCAGGAGGCCTGGCTCTTCCCTGTGTTCACAGGATTCATTTTCAACTTTGCTGCTAGCATTGCTTAGTTTACTTATGGTGGCAAATCAGGAAGTGAGAACCAGGTAATTGAGCACGCATTCTGTCATGTTGGCTGAATCAGCGCGGGAGTTTCAATCCCAAAACCTTCTCTTTTATTTGACTGTACAGGCTCACAGAGGCAACCGCGGCTCATTCTGCACATCAGGCTGTTGCTGATGCATGTATGGGTTAGAATTTTTTTTTATTTTAACCAGTGAAACTTCCGTAATGTTATTATTATTATTATAGTTTTATTTATATAGCGCCTTTCCAGAGCTCAAGGACGCTTTACATATCAATTATTCATTCACTCCACAGTCACACACTGGTAGTAGTAAGCTACATCTGTAGCCACAGCTGCCCTGGGGCAGACTGACGTGGCAGCCATTCCGCTCTGACCAACACCATCAACAATCAATGTTCCTTTTAAGCTTCAGTTGGGAACCATTCAATCAGCTGCTGTATAAATCCCACTTTAGACAACATTGCATGGTCGGATGGATGGGACATTCTTCCCCCTGCTGTACCTAATGGCTCTTGTTTTTCTGACTGAACCTGATGCAGGGCAATGATGCCTCGACTGTATGTCTCTCTCTCGGGGTCTGACCTGTTTTTTGGCCCTGTTTTTGTCTCCTCCCATCACTCCGGCACAAATACACAAGACAATCTGCTGGTACTGATTAATGCATTAACAACATGCAGCTGGTGGGGAGGGGTAATAACCTTGACACATATTCACTGTTCTTAAGGGATTCTTGTGAAAAAAAAAAAGATAGATTTCCTTTTACTTCAAAGGAAATGATACATTAGATCTGTATTGGTGTATTTGAATGCTGTCATCCATTGCTTAGTCAACTATCCTGCTGGGAAACATACTGTGTAGGACAGGTTTAAGGCTATATAATTGGGCCTGGTCCTTGAAAGTAACAGTTCTTGTTCATGTAACTGCTTAATTTGGGTTCACTAGGTACTCCACAAACTTGATCAGATTCTTTATTTTGTGTATCTGTCCAGTCCCTTTCTGTTGGGCTGCTGGTCTCTAACCTCTGCCTACTGTTGTGTCTCTCAGGTCTGGTGAAGCTGGGCATCCACTGCGTCACATGTCAGAAAGTTGCCATAAAGATTGTCAACAGAGAAAAACTCAGCGAGTCAGTCCTCATGAAGGTAAGTGCAGACCCTTAAATGCATGGATAGTACCATAAGGAATACCAAGAAGACCAATCGACTATAAAACACCAAAAATCCAATACAAAACAAAAAAGAAAGATAGTGATAGATAATGCTAGACGATGCAGTCTCACCCCGACTACACCCCCCCAAAGTGGAAACACAAAGCAAATCAGGAGCTGCTGCAAAGCGTGTCGTACTGAACCATTCTGTATTGCTTTTAATAATAGCCCCCTCAAGGAGGAGTGGGTTTTTGGGAGGGTGGATTCCCCAGCGGCCCCTCGGTGGGAGTCTAGGAGATGTCAGGATTTACGCATCAACATGTCTTTTATATGACACATTACGACAGTACGTGGCAATAATCAATCCTTATCCTTTCTGTTTATTACCCGACTGTAATTCGTTGTATCCACTGGCAAATGAAGACAAGCTGGTGCACTGCTGGGAGTTCTGTCTCTTTGATTTAGCTTTGATTAAATTTCTGCGCAAACTGAAGCACTCTAATCTGATGTAATGAGCAGCATTAGTTTCAGGAGAGCACTTGGAGCGCTCTGCGGCTCTGCTCCGCTCCGTGATGGTTCTCTTTAATGAACCATGAGAGGCTCCATCCTCAGTGCGGCTTTCCTCCAGACAGGACGGTGAGGGGTGGGACAAGAGGGTCAGCCAAAAAGAGCACAGCAAACATAACCAAAAGACAGATACGACTAAGGAAGTGATGGTAATGTAAAGTATTCTTTTATACAGTGTGTTGTAGTGTGACCTGAAAAGTAATGGAAGGAACACTTTTAAATAAAGGTTGAATGTAAAGCAGAATTTCTGCCTGTTTGGAAGGAAAACAATACAGTACAGTACCAAAAGATATCCAAGTAAAATAATAAATAATGAATTTCAGTATTATAAAAAGAAATGTCACTGTTTCTGGGTACATAATGTCAGGTTCATTATGTTTTTAAAGACACATTTTAGTACATAATTTGTAAATCTTGCATTTAGCAGTGTTGTACTGCTATTACTTTTATTACCTTTACTTCAGAGTTGATCTTGACTCTATATAATGGTCCAAATATGCATGAACACCATCAGTAAACCTGCTTCTATAGCAAAAACTGTGCTTTCTATATTTACTAAAGGGATGCAGCTAACCTCAGGTGTGATTTTGTGACTGCTTATGTATTTCTGGGACCTGACACAATGTTTTTTTTCACCTCGTGCCATTTCCGGAACATTGATTGCTTCAAATTATATGGAAACACCCATGATTCATACTCAAGCACTAAGATTATGGCTGTGTGAAATGGTTGCATTTGTTCTCAAGAGGTTGCAACAATAGGCTTCAGGCATGTCGCTGAGGCCCATATACTCATGAGAGAAGTATGAGCGGAATGCCAGTTGAACCCAAATTACAATTCAACCAGTCTGACTAAAACTGTGACCTAAAATGAAAGTGTGGAGGCCGCATGTTAATGCCATACTACTGTTTGTCCCAGCCTCAGAAATGTTGTCCTTTTCACACACTGGACCACCATTGTGTGAGAATAACACACCCGCAGCTTTGGCCAATCGCTGCCTGTTGCCATAACAACGGCTCATGTACATCTCCTAAAATACGACGGAGGCAGGAAGGCTTTCACTCTGCTGGGGAATCCCCCCTCGCTCTGTCTGAGAAACACAGAAAAGGCCTGCGTTCTGAAGGACTGTGGAGGGCTCTATTAATGCATCTGTTTGAATATGAAATGAGCAGGAGGAAGACAAAAGAACCTCCTCTTCACCTTTAACAGAGCTGGAGGGCCATGTCGTGATATTTGATCAAACTGGAATAGGCCTGTTGTAGTGTTAGTGGGTATTATGTGCAGAAAAGGGAACTAAGCAAAAACTAAAAGCATGTGGTTGACGTTGATTCACTAAAAACAAATTTCATTAAATGACACTGTTAATCTTATTTTTTTTAAAGAAATCATGAATTATTGTAACTTAATCTCTGCACTGTAATAATTTTATCATTATTGTGAACAGTCTGTCAGATATTATTATCATATTATGATTCTACCAATACTGAGTATGACACTTATGAGTACTTATACTTATACTACTTATACTTATACTTATACTTATAGTACTATACAGTGCTTGAAGAATAGAAACATTTTCTGATGTGTGATCTATGATGATGATGATGATGATGATGATGATGATGGCAGAAACCAAGTGATAGAATGTGTGTTGTTTCTTATTTACTGTGCGCAGGTGGAGCGGGAGATTGCAATCTTGAAGCTAATTGAACACCCCCACGTCTTAAAGCTGCACGACGTCTACGAGAACAAGAAATACCTGTAAGTACCTAGTGCAGTCTTATATTTGTTGGCATAGATGTGAGTTGGCATATTCTACAACTTCCCATAACTTCATGTCTAGTACCTCCATCTATTTCCTTCTTTGACTCACAGCCACAAACGTGTGCCATAAAATGGCAATTAAAATACACTGTAATACCAATACAGCTAACTCAATGTTTATTTGTGTTGTCTATTTAACATTGGAGGTGGGCTCTTATAAAATGAACAAGAGAAGGGTCACAGCGACAACTCTATGCACTTTTGGCAATTTTTTTTCTAATGTTAAAAAAACAAAAAAAAAAACACATTTACATTTAGTCATTTAGCTTTTATCCAAAGCAACGTACATTAGGGTTCCATTCACCAGTGTCACAGCTGGAACGCCACTGGAGGCATGGTGGGTTAAGTGTCTTGCCCAAGGACACAACGACAGTATGAACTGTGGGGAGAGCGGGAATCGAACTGCCTACCTTCCGGTTGGAGGACGACCGGAAGGTAGGAAGTGTGTTAGTACATATTTGATGATGCATCTGTGTGTCCCTTACAGCTGTAATGTAAATCTGTGTTTAACAGTGGTCATTAATCAGCTGTGCAGAGCCTTAGCAATGAGACACTTGGTGCGGTGTTCAATAATTGAACAGCAACACAGACGAGGAAAGTTCCTCTAATGTAGCGCAGATGACGACGGCAAACGACTTGACTCACAAATCACTGAGAAACTCGTATACAGAGCTGTGACAGGTGAACGCTCGAGAGAACCTGCTAATCTGCTCATAAATCAGACGCCAGGGGAACAAGAAGCGGCAGGAGGCTCGGGTGTCCACACAGAGGGGATCAGAGACGCCCAGGTGATGAATGAGAATGGATTAGAAAGCACCAAACCAACGCAGATCTTACCTTCTGTTTATGGTTTCATTAAAGCAAAACTGTATGACATTTTTTTTGTGGGTGCACGTCAGAGTGGTTAGCACTCCTCCCTCACAGCAAGAAGGTCGTGAGTTCAAAACCCGGCCGACTGAAATATTCTCGGTCGACTCCGGTCTTTCTGTGAGGAGTCTGCATGTCCTCCACGTGTTACTGTGGGTTCTCTCCGGGTACTCCGGCTTCCTCCCACCGTCCAAACACAAGCATGTACAGGTTAATAAGCAACTCTAAAGTGTCCCTAGTGAATGAATGTGAGAGTGAATGGTTGTCTGTCACTGTTTGTCTCTAAATGTTAGCCCTGCGACTAACTGGCCACTGTCCAGGGTGAACCCCGCCTCAGGCCCTAAGCTGCTGGGATAGGCTCCAGTCACCTGCGACCCCTAACGGGACTAAGCGGTAGAAAATGAATGAATGAATGAATGAATGAATGAATGAATGAATATATGACATTTTAACTTAAAATAATAGCCTCGTTTAAATGTGATGGTTCCCTGACTTGAAACAGTACCAGCCTTACATAAACACAGCACCAGCTTAGGACATACTCATTTTTTATTTTCTGCCCAACTACAACTACAACTGTAGATCTCAACAGCTCTACAACTCTAGCTCATAACATACATTTACATTTTCCAAATGCGTTGATGTTAGTGGATTCACAGTATCTATAGTCAGAACAGCTGTAGACAAGCATTTATAGGGGCCTCTGGCCATAGGGTTTGTCCAGGGACCTTTCTGTCAGCGGGCCTGTCTGTGGTTACAGTGATTTTATTATTTATTGATTCATTCATTTTCTCTCACACTATTCACTAATTAAGTGACTGGAGCCTATCCCAGCAACTTTGAGCCTTAAGTGACAGTGACAAGTTAGACGCAGGGCTAATATTTATACTATAGACAGACACTGTCTTATCCCTGTGAAATATCAGGGATTAAAGTGTAAAGTTCATAATCACATGTATTGACAGAGAAACTGGAGAGGTTTATGACTTAATGACGTCCCAAGTTAAGTATCTGAATAAAGATCCTATAATGAGGCTATTGCAAACACAGTGCATTAACTGCATCTGAACTGTCTGCTGTGATTGTTGCTGTTACTGCAAATTTGACCAAAACAAGTAGGACACAATGTGGCCAGAAGACTTTGTCAACGAATAGAATGGATGATAAGAAGCTGAACTCATTGCTGCCCAGTAACTTCCCTTGTATAGTGAAAGCTATTTGATCAAAGTTATGTTGTCTTTGGCTTTATGCTTACACCTAAACAGTGGTGGACAGTAACGAAGTAAATGTAATTCGTTACTGTACTTAAGTAGTTTTTTCCAGTATCTGTACTTTACTAAGTATTTCCATTAAGGGATACTTTTTACTTTAACTTCACTACATTTCAACATCAAATATCTTACTTTTTACTCAAGTACATTTTGCAAAATTAGTCGTTCCTTGTGTTTCCGTTAAATATTTTTGTAGAAGAAGACCTCAAAGACGCGTCTCAGTGGGAGTGTCAGGACCGGCTCAATAGAAGCCTCATTCTCTACACGCGAGCTGATAAACATGAAAATAACAAATAAAAATACACCTGTGATGAAGCTTTGGTATTAGTAATGGCTGACTCTGATTCTGAGGAGAACATCTACCTTTAGAGTCTTTTCAGCCGAGTGAAAGTGAGAATGGCGAGTGAGTGCGTGTGTAACTTGGACAGCGGCTGCTGCTCGTGCCTTTCTCAGCGTCTCTCATAAAGCACACGCTGTTTTTCCCACATTTTACCAAACATCAGTGAAAGAAACGGGAGGAAACTAAAGCCAGGAAGCCGTGTGCGCGTAGCACCTGCAGCTTTACATTTAGTACAGGTGATAGAAGCCGGGGCGCGTGTACTCGCCGTGGCCGCGGTAGTGACAGGGAGTTTGGGAATAATGCAGCTTCTATTGACAGCTGTTTGGGACAAATACGTGTTGGTCATCCTGACACTTTACCCAGTCGAGGAGGGAGAGGCAGGGGTAAACATAGTCAGCGAGACTGCACTAATCAAAGCAGCGATCGTAATAAAAGTGATGACTGTGTGCTGTGCTTTATGAGAGGTCCCACACTCTAAAAAACTACTAACTATGCCACATGGATGGATAAGAAAAGATTAAGCAACTGCAACCACACACATACAGTACATGTGTATATTTCTCAGAACTATTTGCTTACGTTTTACTAGTTATGGTATAATAGAAGTTGTAGTTATTCTTTATTTCAGAAAAAGAAAAAAAACTATTCTAATATGTTCATTAGGTTGTATGTACTGAAAAAAACATAACCGCCAATATATAATGTCATGGTATGCAAATTAGATGCAAATTAGATGCTTAGAATTGATTTACTTAAATACTTTGGGTCATACCTGACATTTTTCTAGTTTAGAGTAGGACTCTATCTCGTATCATTTTCAAACCACAGCCTTTTGAAATTTGGATCTCAAAAATCTGTATTTTTTAAATAATTCCTGGCGCCTAAAGGGGGCAAGAGACTGACAAAAATTATAAGGGCATTATAGCCTAGTACTTGGATACTTAAGTACATTTGAAGGCAAATACTTTTGTACTTTTACTCAAGTGAAAGTTAAAAGGGAGTACTTTTACTTTTACTGAAGTAATATTTTACCTAGTGTATCTGTACTTTAACTCAAGTACTTGGTTTGTGTACTTCGTCCACCACTGCACCTAAACAATTTCTTACATCCATCTTGTGCCAGAACATAGTATTCTTGTTGATCTTCAAGTTGATTGATAAGCTACAAAAATAAAGTTCCATTAACATGAGCTCCTTACCCTATGAATTAAAACAGCATTGTGATCAAAGGCTGTCTATGTGCATGTCTAAAAAAAATGTTTTAACCATTAATTGTTCTTGTTAAGGCACTGATTAAAAACATATTGGCCAGTAGCCCATAACAGACATCCCAGTTTTCTCAAGAATGACATTGTGGTGGTGGTAGGAGTTTTCACTTTCAGGCCCCAAAAGGTAATGGTTTGTAAACTACACCTGAAAGAACAAACAGGTGCAGGAGCTTAAGTTATAACCAGTGTTTACTTTATGTCAGCACAAGAGACAAAGCAGCAAAAGGCAACCAAAACATTCTGCAAGTGCACTGCCATGTGTTTTTTTAACGCAACGAGAAAAAACAAAGAGACATAGATGGACCTTGTGTGAAAGGCTCCCCATTAGCCTCAGCTGATGTCCTGAAAGCCCTCTCTTACCTGTGTGGTAATGTGTGCTCTGTTTGGTGCAGGTACCTGGTGTTGGAGCATGTGTCGGGGGGTGAGCTGTTCGATTACCTGGTCAAGAAGGGCCGCTTAACTCCCAAAGAAGCCAGGAAGTTCTTCAGACAGATCATCTCTGCGCTGGACTTCTGCCACAGCCACTCCATATGGTCTGCACATAGTCTTACTGTTTGACTGCACTCAGACAAATGAATGATGCAAAGCCCCCCCAAAAATGTGTTTAAAGGTCATGTGACTGATTATGAAAAGAGTCAAGCTTGATAGATTCGTGCTTCTCCGTAATGTGCCTTTACAGCTACAAACACAAAATAGTTATTCTCACAAATGAGTTTATCATACAGCTCAAAAGTAAGAAAGAACCCATTGTCCAGTGTTCAGTTGTTATAAAAATGTGTTCATTGCTCTTCATTGACCTTGTTATTATCCAGTAAAGAGAGCTTGATGGGAGTTTCTCTCAGATTTACAGAGGAGCGCCTGAATCCAGAGAGAAGCAACACTGAGATTAGAAAACCCACTGGTCTACCCATGTATGTCCATATGTGTCTCTGGGTCCAGGCCCTGACTCGGAGTCCTCTCTCGTCATCAGCATCTGTTTTTATCGTCAAGCGTCATGCTTCTCCACAGGGTCTGCGCAGCCTTTAAACAAGCGCAGACTCGACAAGAAGGAGTCCAGTTTTAACGCACTGCAGACTTCATTTGAAATTCAAATAATTGCCACATTCTGACATGGGTCTGTTACAGATGCCATTTTGACACTTTCTTATACAATAATCAAATGTTGCTAAGAATATCTTCTACATAACTCACTGAATACTGTTGCACTTCATAAATCTATTGACTCAGATGAACCATCTTAAATTGATTGGTTCAGAGTTGTTGATTGATTGATTGAAAATGTGAAAATGGTTTATAATGTAAAAACCTTAACAAATAGGAACTATTTGAGATAACTCTGTGTTCTTTAAATTTTATGTCAAAGACCCACAATTTCCATTTTGCTATTCTTTTTCTTTGGCATTATTTTATTTAAGTGTGTATAAATATGCCTACTAAATGTCTCCCTTTAATTCATGCCTAAAGTGATGTGCTGAGATCTTCCCTCACTGGGGGGTGCTCGGTGTGTTGCTGACGTGCTCTTTCTGTTGTGTTGCAGTCACAGAGATCTGAAACCCGAGAACCTGTTGTTAGACGAGAAGAACAACATCAGGATCGCAGACTTTGGCATGGCGTCTCTGCAGGTCGGGGACAGTCTGTTGGAGACCAGCTGTGGGTATGTGCACCACTCCATCACCATCAGTTCTGTCGGTTCACATCTCATGCTGTTGCTCTCTAAGTTCTCAAGCACATGATGTATCCTTGTGTATCGCAAAGTAACAAACTCATCATCTGTGCTGCACACGCTGCCAGATGCATGTCTCTGCTAGGATTATGGTTGTGTTGTAAGAGTCTGAATATAATAAGAGGACAGTACATGCGTTAAGGTCTCAAAGAAAGATTTATGGAGCAGGTCTGCAATTTAAATTCTGTGCAATATTGATATCAAACACAATACAGTATAATATTTATGCATTTTTATGATGTAAAGTGAGATTTGAGTGTATGTATGTGTTATTGTTTTCAGTGGTGGGGTGGGGGGTGGGTGTTAGGACAAATACTGTACACTCTGTCTCATATCGAAGCTAATTTAGAGCAAATCAACATTTGTAACTCCTTTGTCTCCCATCTTCCTTTCATCAACAAACTGGAACTTACTTGAACCATATATTTATGAAAACATTCCCATTAATGCAAACGATAGAGGTAACGTCAAATACAGGTAACAAAAAAAACTAATTACAGACCTACACACCTTATAAACATTAGCATGTCTTTCTGTTTTAGTGACTTTGAGGTTATAGCAGCAACAAGCAGCTACGCTATTGCTAATAAAGCCTGTGTGTTGTAGGTTTATGTGATCTTAGACTTTTTTAAGTGTGCTGCTGGATAAGATATTGATTTAATGTTAAAGTTTAACTTAATAACTGTTGTGTTAAAGTGCTAAATGAAGTCTGTCCGTTTAAGATCTACACTGGCGCTGGTTATGTCTTACTCACTTATGGCTGATAGAACACATTAAGTCACGTGATTTCTGGAGCGCTATAGGCATACAACAACAAAACAAACTCATCAGCACCCACAGCGCAAAAAACACAAGAACTGATCTGAAGGGGATTGTCCACGGTTCTTCACAACATTAACAAATGAACTGGACTGACACATACAGGTTTAAGAACAGAACCTTTCATTCTTACTATGTTACAAGTGAAAAAAAAGGTTGAAGTAAAAGCATCTGGACTCGGCAGTGCCATAACAAAGTCTCACCTGATTCCTTCTCTGCTCATTTGACACAAAACCCTAAGAGTGCGGTCTTTGATAAGTAATTAAATGAGAGTAATTACAAAAAAAGAAGAATAAATGAATGGAAACAACACTGAAGATAAACTGTATTTAGAGTTTATATCAATGACAACTCTGGTCTGAAAAACTGAGGAAGCCTGGCTTGACTGTTTCACATTTGGCAACAACGTTTCTCTGGGAAATGAGAGTAAAAGCATTAATAAGGCACTGGCTCTACACAGTCTTAATTACTGAAGAGGTCTCGATCCTTTATTGAGTGTCTCACCAGTATGAGTCCAGTATGAGTCCAGTATGAGTCCAGTATGAGTCCAGTATGAGTCCAGTATGCGTAGCAGATAATCTAAACGCATAGGGCCGATTTAAGTTCAAGGCCAACTACTGGATTTTGGAAAGGGGAAAAAGAACACCAAGACAAGGCTTTTACAAGAGAAAATTCTAAATTTAAACTTCACAAAGTTTGCTTTGCATCATTTGATTTCTGGCACTTGTTCCACCTATGGGATTGTAAATGTATGATTGTAAATGTATGATTGTAAATGTATGAATGTAAATGTATGACTGTAAATGTATGATTGTAAATGTATGAATGTAAATGTATGACTGTAAATGTATGATTGTAAATGTATGATTGTAAATGTATGATTGTAAATGTATGATTGTAAATGTATGATTGTAAATGTATGTGGACATTTTTCCACCACAGAATTGTGGCACAACAGCATACACACTATATCACCTGATTTTTTCAAGTGGATTTTGGTAAATGGAAGCAACTTAAAAATGCTGCAGGTGTCTATATAGTTTAACATTATATACAGTTATAACTCCACAGAACCCACTGGCATTACTTCCTGTTCCTACAACTGCCCAGTGCATATAAACTGAGCACTGCTGAAGTAGAAGCACACTGTTTTTTTTTATGCACACAAGTTTTTCTTGGCATGATCTAAATTTACATTGTTTCAATCACCATCAGACTTATTCCTGTACCATTAGCATTTCAGTGCATTGACTCATAGCTGTTCACATGCTCTAAAATAGAGGAGTGTGAGGTGAGGACTTGCAATATTGGAAAAAAGTAAAGTAAAAGCATCTGGACTCGGTTTTCAAGGTGAAGACTTTTCGTCTCTAATTCCAAGAGAGTTCTGAGAGTTCAATTCTGAGATCAACTGTAGATACTTAGATCTCCAGAGGCAGACGTTTCCCCTGAAACCAAACCTGATGGACCAGGCTGTTCTGGTCTCATGGTCGTGATAAAGAAATGATAAAGTCTCTTTGAATTAGAGACGAAATGTCTTCACCTTGAAAACTGAGTCAAGATGCTTTTACTTCGACCTTTTATTCAAGATGACCTGGATGACTGAGAACCTTCACAGACGACTTGCAATATCGACATTTGCCACTAGATGTTGCCAAAACGATAAAAGTAAATTGATGAAGAGCCATATATAATGTTTCAAGACTATCATGTAATACTGAAGAAGGCTGTGTGTCTTGCTGAAGTCAATGTAGTGAGACTAAAGTGCTGCTTTAAAAAAAGCAGAGAAGCTTTTCCAGTGGACATTGCTCTTGCTTTTGGCGGTTGTGGACGTGAAAAGTGCCACAATGGTCCCAGTCCTGGCTCTTGTCCAGTGATGAGGCTGTGACTCTGCTTTAAGCTGCTGTGCTCCTGAAATACTCCACTGCAGAAGTCACTTTCGGACTGTATTCGGCCGAAGTGCTGTGTTGTTGTGTAGTGTTGTAATGTACTCTCTCTCTCTTTGCTCTCTGCAGATCTCCACACTATGCGTGCCCAGAGGTGATCCGAGTAAGTCCAGCTCTGACGTCACTGCTGTTGTAGTCCAGACCACATTAAAGTCATGTTTTGTACCACTAACAAAACATGACTGTACCACCTTTTGACTTTGGGTTGAATATGAAGGTTAAGACAAAAGAGAAAACTCAGAAATGGTCATATGCATCCATGAAAGCAATAAAGCTTATACCTAAATTAGTTGTGGGAATGGATGATTTCTACAATTCCCTTTGACCGAGACCCAACCAATATTAAGAAAAATGTTTTTAATTCTAAGTGCTTTAAACAGAGGTCGTCAGTTTCTTCAGCAGCATACACTGTGTGTCTGATGTGTAACACTGAATTTAAATTTCAAATGTGTGTTTCCGTCAGGGGGAGAAGTACGACGGGAGGAAAGCTGACGCATGGAGCTGTGGAGTTATTCTCTTTGCACTTTTAGTGGTGAGTACTATTTTTGACATGACCAGTAACTAGACTTATCCCAGTAGACCTGTGACAGAAGGGGACTTACTCCAGTCATAGAAATCTCGTATGTTAAGGGTGACATGTTTAAGATGTGTTAAATATTGTTGTGTATATATGTATGTATATGTACATGAAAACACTGTTGGGTTAGATAATGTCCCCTGAGTGCATCTATGAACATGTCAATTTACAAACTAAGAAATTCATATCTGCATGATTATAATAACATTTCTTTCACATTTGGAGCGTAGAAAATGTAAAGAACTAACTTTAACACTTCAATGTGTAACAGCTGTGCTTTTAGCTGGAATAAGTTTGAGTGTCTACGTTCTGAGTGGATGTGTCTTCTGTCCACGTTCTGAGTGGATGTGTCTTCTGTCCACGTTCTGAATGGATGTGTCTTCTGTCCACGTTCTGAATGGATGTGTCTTCTGTCCACGTTCTGAGTGGATGTGTCTTCTGTCCACGTTCTGAGTGGATGTGTCTTCTGTCCCGTGTGTGCAGGGTGCTCTGCCGTTTGACGATGACAACTTGAGGAATCTTCTGGAGAAGGTGAAGCTGGGTGTGTTCCACATGCCTCACTTCATCCCTCCAGACTGTCAGAACCTGCTCCGAGGAATGATTGAGGTGGACGCTGGCAAGAGGTTCACGGTAAGACAGTGAATATTCTGTCATTTCTAGGTAGAGTTGGATGTGGTATTTGTATTTAGTTTGTATATTAGCTGAGTTTTGCCGCTCCTTTGTGAGTTGGACGTTCATTGTACTTGTGAATTTAAATATTATATACATCACATTTACACTTTTATGGTATTTAGTAAAGGCATCGAATTATGGACAGATTATCATATGTCTATATTAAACTGCCTTTGAACAGTTTGATGTAATATTAATTGCAGTTTGTTTTTACAGTTAGAGCAGATTCAGAAGCACACGTGGTACCTGTAAGTACATCTGTATATTCTTCTTTTGTTTTAAGTCTCTCTCTGCCATTGCATTTTGTTTTTTTCCTTCTTATATGACTCTCATAAAGAGGATTTTTTAAATGTAGTTTCAATGTATGATTTTAAATCATTTACAATATCATTTCTTTATGTGTTCCAGAGCGGGTAAAAATGAGCCGGAGCCCGAGCAGCCTGTCCCCAGGAAAGTGTCCATCAGGACACTGGCTGCGTCTGAAGAGATCGACCCTGACGTCCTGGAGAGCATGCACTCACTGGGCTGCTTCAGAGACAAGGACAAACTCGCCAAAGACCTGCTGTCAGAGGAGTGAGTAGTGATGGGGGGGCTGAGGGGGACAGAAGTTAGAAGGCGAGGACAAGTTGTACAGAAGAAGCTAATCCATTTGCTCTGAACAGTATCAGCTGCAAGCACAAAAACGTCATTATATCAGTTTATATTTAAAAAAAAACAAACAAACAGATAACGGTGTTATGCATTAGCAAATAAAATTTCAAAAAGTTCTGCAAATACGAGACTGTGACCTGTCAATGTGAGGCTAACGTTAGCAAACAGGAGAAAACAGATAACTGCATAAACGAGTTCAAGAGATTAAAGGAACATAAAACAGAACTGTTGTCATTTTAAAATCTTTATTTTTTCGCCCAAATTATTTACATTTTGCACCTCTCTCTCTCTCTTGCAGCAGCAGAGACAGTGAATGCACTGCATCATGGGAAACTAAATTACCCCTTTGTTTCAAGTGTGGTCCTCCAAAATCTCCATTTGAAGGGGTGTATAGCTTAGGCTTAGGGGTAGGAGTAAGTTAGAGAATTGGAATGGGCCTAAGGCAGACGTATTTGTCAATAAACTCCAAAAACTCTTTTAAACATTTTCAGATTTTTAATCATTGTTACTCTTTTTAAATCATAATGACAACAGAAACTACCTAAATGACCCTGATCAAAAGTTTACATACCCTGGTGATTTTGGCCTGTTCTGGACTGGCCTCAGTCTCCTGACCTCAGTATCATTGAACCACTCTGAGGAGATCTCAAACGTGCAGTTCATACAAGACAGACCAAGAATTTACAGGAACTGGAGGCTTTTTGCCAAAAAGAATGTGCAGCTTTACATCTGAGAAAATAAAGAGCCTCATCCACAACTTCCACAAAAGACTTCAAACTGTCATTGAAGTTAAAGGTGACAACACACAGTAATAAGAACTGGGGTATGTAAACTTTTGATCATTTGGGTAGTTTCTGTTGTCATTATGATTTAAAAAGAGTAACTCATCACATTAAAAGACATCCTCACTTCCCTATGAGCTAGAGTCTTTTTAATTCTGTTGGGGGTCCCATGGTCTAGTCCAGGGGTCCTGAATTAAAATCAGCCGAGGTCCGCTTAGTAACTTTCCTCACCGTGAGGGGTCCGGAAAATTTAAATTAAAGGATATGTGTTTGAATATAATTCTTTAAAGTAAAGTCTCATTTATTCCACACCTACAGCCTTTTAAACAAATGGAGATTAATGTAGATAATCCACTGTTTTCTGTATTTTATCCCTTGTTTACATGAGGAGGATGTTTGAGTGTTTAGCTTTCACCAAACACAGCTCACAGACAAAAGTAAAAAACTACAAAATCAAAAGAGGCTAAAGCTCAGGACCTGGTGGTTTATGACAACAGCCTGGAATTCTACATATAATGCCTAATACTCCTTTAAAACATGTGTGAAAACATTTTAAATACATACAAAAAATCATCAATTCAAGCCAAAACATATTTGTTAAACAAATATGACAAAGATGCCTGTCATAATTCATCTCTTTCTATTGTCATTCCTCTGAAAACAACAGGAACAAGGGAAAAAGTACTGAGCATTTCTTTAGCATTAGCTGTTGCCAATAATTAACTGTTACTGTTTAATTTGCAGGTTCATCTTAAAACAAAATTTAGAATAGAAATATTTATTTCCTGTATTTTCTCCGTGTGGGGTAACATTTTAATTAAAATGCTTATGATTAGTTCTGTAACAGGATTTAGGATTCACACAGAAACTGACACAACTTAAGGAAGACTTAACCTGTGTCTCATCATTAAACCCTCCTTTCACACCTTTTCTGTTTTTAATCACCCAAATAAACACGTTAGGTTCAAATGAACGTGAATGTTAATTACTCACGTTTGTAAATTAGGTCAAATAAGTACCTAACTTACAACAGAATAAAGAAGTTGACAGACAAATGTACAACTCACCACATTATTAGACGTCCTCACTTTCCTCTGAGCTGAGTCTTTTTAATCCCGACATTAAAACTGTCCAGTCCTGGTTCAGTTCTGGATTCATTCTCTGATTATCAAAGCAGTCGGGACTAGAGGATAAAGGGCTGTTGTTCAGCTTTGACACTGACACGGAGCTGAGGAGCTGAATAAACTAAAATAAACGTTCCCTCTCCGTCCATAACGTCAGTGAATCTTCGTTATGTTTTGCCAAGGCTCAGCTTTTAGATTTTAGTCGTTTCTAACGCATTATCAGGCTACGCTAAACGTGTTAAAATTTCCCGCTGCTCTGTCCGTAACCATAGTAACCTGACTGAGGACCCGCGCGTGTAGACGTAGCTGTCCTAGAAGTGCCGGTTCAAAAATATGTTTTACACAATGCGCTTGTAATTATAAATAATGTCTTGCGGTCCAGATCAAAGCCTCTCGAGGTCCGGATCCGGACCGCGGTCCGCCTATTAGTGACCTCTGGTCTAGTCTATGTGGCACTCATACATGTGATGTCATGTGTATGTGCAGAGAAAACCAGGAGAAGATGATCTACTTTCTGCTTCTGGACCGAAAGGAGAGGTATCCGAGCCAGGAGGACCAGAACCTGCCGCCGAGAAATGAGATTGGTATGAATTCCAAACAGCACTCAGACTTAACATTATGTAGTAACAGTGTACCACTCAACATGAAATGAACGTGACTCGACTCTTATCAGAAACATATCAACTTCCTGCTTTTTGCGAAGACTTTGGCACGTGCTGATAGACTAGAGCAATCACAACTGGTTTTGGTGTGAATCACACATAATAGAACTCTTACAAATTGCTGTTTGAGTTAATAGATCTGATGTAAATAAAGTAGAATGTATAGTGTGCACTGACCTCTGACCTGACCTCAGCAGACCCTCCCAGGAAGCGTGTCGACTCCCCCATGCTGAGCCGTCATGGAAAACGGCGGCCGGAGAGGAAGTCCATGGAGGTGCTGACGGTGACAGAGGGAGGGTCACCTGTCCCTGTTCGACGGGCCATCGACATGGCAACGCACGGCCAGAGGTGAGTGTCTTCACCAAACACAGCATGAGGAACATCCTAGGTCAAAACATAGGTCATTGTTGTGACCCACAGTGGGAGGGCAACTGGCAAGAGTCTGATTGCTATTGACCAATACGGAGGTGGTTTAGGTGAAAATGAAAAAGTTGTTTCTTTACATCTTCAGCTGTATATTTATAAAATATAAATGCTTTCCAACACCACAACCAAGCAGCATTGTTATTTTGGGGCATACACGTTTTATAGGCATGATATGCAGTATTTCAGGGGAATGTAAAGAAATCCCATAATTTAGTAAAGGTCAAAGCTTTTGGGGTGGGGAGGGAGTTGAATAAATGAACAGAAAAGTTTATTATAAATTCATTGTCTGGTGCGAGCTGTGATTGGCTTTAACATAGTAAAATTGGTAGTTGGTTTACAGATACACAACTAGTCAAAACTGTGGACACACCTTATGGTTTTTCTTTATTTTCATGAATATTTACATTGTAGATTCTCGCTGAACGCATCAAAACTATGAATAAACACATGGAATTATGTAGTAAAGAAAAAAGTGGGAAAAAACTCATGTTTTTGATTCCTCAAAGACAGCACTGCAAACCCTTGGCCCTCTCTCAATGAGCTCTGTAGTCACCTGAAATGGATTTCACTTCACAGCTGTGCCTTGTCAGGGTTTATTTGTGGAATTTCTTGCCTTCTTTAAGGAGTTGGGACCATCAGTAGTGTTGTGCAGAAGTCACGTTTGGTACACAACTGTTAGAATTCATATTATGGCAAGAACCAATCAGTTCACGGAACATTGTAAAAACGTTGAATGTGTCCCCAACTGCAGTTGCAAAAACCTTCAAGCGCTACGATAAAACAGGCCCACATGAGGACCGCTCAAGGAAAGGAAGACCAAGAGTCAGCTCTGCTGCTGAGGTTCATCCGAGTCAACAGCCTCAGAAATCACAAGCACCTCGATCAGAGCCCAGATCAATGCCACACATCTCTACATCAACTGTTTAAAGGAGACTGCGCACATCAGGCCTTTATGGTCAAATAGCTGCTAAAAAAAACACGATTATTTGGGTCCAAGAATCACCAGGAATGAACATTAGACCAGGGACAAAAACGGTTTTTCAGATGGTTTGGGATGAGTTGGAGCACAGAGTGAAGGCTCAGCACCTCTGGGAACTCCTTCAAGACTGTTAGAAAACCATTCCAGGTGACTACCTCATGAAGCTGAACGAGAACGCTAAAAGTGTGCAAAGCTGCCATCAAAGCAAAAGGTGGCCACTTCGAAGAATCTAAAATATAAAAGACATTCTGGTTTGTTTAACACTTTATTGTTTTACATATGTGTTTCTTCATAGTTCTGATGTCCTCAGTATGAATCTTCAATGTAGAAGTAATAAAAAAATAAAGAAAAACCATTGAAGGATGTTTCCAAACGTTTGACTGTTAGAGTACATTTTTGTAGAGCTACATGTGTGGAATAAAAAAATGCCACAGTGTTAAGATTGTTTTGTTTTTTTAATATCTTTTTTTATTAAATTTAAAGTTTAATTTAATTGTAAACGTAATTATCAAGGGTAAAGTTGTTTGAACAGTTTTATAAGAAATGCGGTATTGTGGAGTATGAGTGCCGTTTGTCTCGAGCCCCACATGTAACCGTGCAGTCAGTGCATTAATGTTTTATGCATTAACTGTGTAAACAGTGTTTCCCAAACTTTTTTTTTCAAAAGCTCATACAATTTTGACTCAGTTTGGTCTGCTTTAGCATCATTATGGCTATTTGTAGCTTAGATTTTATCTTTTTCTAGTGCTAATTAATACATTTTTATGCTAATTTGGTAATGATTATCCTACCCTTTTTAAACATATATTATTTATTTTATTTTATTAAAGAGCTGGAAATTTGGTGGCAAACCAAATAATCCACTGTTTGGGAACCACAGCTTTAGACTCTGCTTGTTTGACTAAAGACATGAGCCTCGTTGTTCTGAAAGGTCAAAGACATGAGTAGGGGTCAATCAAACTGGTTTGACTGAAGTGGGTGCATTTTAGCATTGGTAAAAAAAATCCAAATTATAGTCTTTGTCTTGGGTCCAAAATCAGTTTTGGTTGGCACCTACTTCATGTTTAAAGTCCAGGATGTAACTACTCGGTGTCTGCCGGTATATGTGTTGTTAGTATATGTATATTTAATATGTATATGTGTTGTTAAATATTAAAATGCATGTGAACTGTGTCAGAACGCATGGAGCATGAAGTGGGTTTGGAATTTAAGGCTCTCAAATAGTGTAATATTGGAGTGCTGTTGGAGTCCGAGGTCTGAAAACAAATGCCAGGAACCAACAAGGATCTGCCAAGGCTATGTAAACATAGTGTCTGCGCAGCCTCCTTTTGACAACAGCGCAAACTTAAATGGCATTGAGTCTGCTTTTTCATATTCACTTTGGTGTAAATCACACCTCAATAGGACCTCAATAGTGCACACATCCATGATCACCAGTCTTCCACAGCTCAGTGCAGTGGGGAGGGGCTTTGGTGATTAATTGCATGGAAATATACAACTGAAGTCTTTCTGCTGTCAAAACAGATTCACTTAGCCCATTTTACACAAAGGTGAATATTACTGAATATCAAAGCCAGTACTAGGACCGTGAAGTTAAGCAGTGCTTGTCTAAAGTAAGACTTACAGAGAATACACACTATTAAGAACGCATTTAACTTACAGCAGGTAGCCATTATAGACAGGTCCCATTTTCACAAGTTGTGCTCTCATGCTGTAGCTCTGTGTAGCCTGCATCGAACCACTCACATTATTCTAACTCAAGCATGACTCTCTATTAGTGCTTTATCCTAACCAGTCTTCTGTTTTAACGTCTGCATGTAACTGTTGCTCTTCGGTGAGTCATCATGCGGTACTTTCTGTTTGCATACTGATGCATGCTGGGTAGCCTTTTTTCTGACACAAAACTCCTCTTTGTCTGTCTCCTGCCTTTCTGTTGTTCCCTTTTTTAATTCATTTTTTTAGCAAATCAGTTTTCAGTAAAAGCTTGGATATCACAAACGCTAACTGCAGCAAGGAGGAAAGGTACTGCCTCTCAGTCCCCGTCGGCTCATGGTGTCCATCCTTCATCATCCTAATTGAGCACCCATCCACCATTTTACTGTTGGGTTCTATTAGTCTCACTGTCTTTGTCCGTGTCCCATTATGTCCTGCAGCATGTTGTGCTCTGACACTGCTGTATCAGAATCTAAACTCCCATCACACTGACACAGACATTTTAGTACAATAACTCTTGGTAGAGGCGGGACAATATTTCAATATATTGTTTGTTTTGTTGAATCGTTTTATTGTTGGATTTTGTGTAAAAGCATGTGATAGACATTGTTTCATTTCAGACAAACTGCGTTATGACATAATGGCACTACAATGCAAAGAATGTATGCCCAAAAGTCACTTTTTGTTTATCTAGGGTTATCTTTCTGCTACATTTTCACAGATATTACGAATTGTCTGCAGAATTGCTGTATCGTGATTTTCTTGTTATCGTGGACAGTGTATCAGAAATCTCACTGTATCATGTGGTACCATGTGATTCCCACCCCTAACGTTTAGTATACTAGAACAATGGTGTCAAACCTAAATGTATAGGGAGCCAAATGTTGAAGAAAGAATAACATCATGGTTTGTGATCAGATCTAGTCTGTTTCTGAAATCAATCTTCAAGTTCTCCTATAGTGAACTAATATTACATATTGAAGTTTCTCTAGTGTTTTATAAGATTGGTACAATCATATTCATTTCTGTGCCTTGGAGTTGAAAAATCTGTGTGAGTGTTAAAACTGTATTTGTACTCAAAGCTATGTATGTTTATCTAATCTGCCGAGTGTGCATTTGTAAAGAAAGTGTATGTGATCTAATTGCTCAACATTTGCTTGAGAATTGAAACATACATTTTTCACAATTGCAAGGAGCATGCTTTTATACTTCCACATGATTATTTAAAACACACACATGTAAGTAGCAGAGGTCAGTGTAGACACAGAATAAAACATTGTGTCATGTATAATTTGTCAGATGTGTGTTTTAGATGTGTGTCCCTGACAACATAGGCCTCTTACTGCTTGTCTGAACCTGGCCAGTCTAGACTGCAGCCCCCCTAAACAGTGGAGTTTATACACTGACAATATACCAGTACCACATAAAACCTTCTTCAACAAACTGCTGTTTGTTTTTGGTTTACACAAAACTCTAACCCAAAGTCAAAAACAAAAAAAAGAAGGCGGCTTGTAAGTCCACTGATGTGATAGGAATAGCCTTTAGAGATGGATTTTTCTGTTTGTGTGTGCAGGTTGTTTTAGACAGATTTGAAGATCCTATGTTCTGTTTTAGACCTGTTTGTATTGTGTTGTATTGTTAACATGGTTGCTCCTTTACATACATGTCAAGTGTCTTTAACAATGATAGACTGCTTTTGTTTTTCACTTGAAACAAATCCAAATTGTCTTTGGATAATTAAACTTCAAGGCTGCTCACACATTGAACAAACAAAGTGGGTTTAGTTGGGACTAGAGGCAAAGGAGAAGTTAATGAAACAGAAATGACAAATGTGTCATGACAGAAGCAGTATGGACTCACACAGTATAATGTAATACCACGCTGTATATGTGCGGTTTGTGGATGTGGTGTTAAAGATGCAGCGTGTGTCGGTAAATGGAAACATATATTACTCAGTCTGACTCAGTGGACCATTAGACAGACTGGAAGTAAAGACACACTTGGCAGATGCTGAGTCTGTTTACCAAGTTTACATTTACAGTCTACATCTCTCCTAATGTTGACGTCTGATGAGTATTGGGCATAGCCTTAACCATTAGGCAGTAGATAGGAGAAGGAACATGTTGCCCTTGTAATTAACATGCCCCCAGCCCAAGCCTTGGTGCTTGGTGTCAAAAGGCTCACAGTAATGAAAAGTTAAAGGCTAAATGGAGACTCTAAAGCTGTAGTTTAGAAATACAGCTTGTAATGCATGCATTTCCAAAAGAGAAAATATTAACACTAGGGCTTAGACTCAGTGTATATGTATGTATGTTCGATATTATGCCTTGTTGCATGTTTGGATCCAGTAGTTTGTGATGGATGTCCCTTTTTCAACATGAGTAATGGTAAAGCATTTAATATGGTTTTATGATTAGGTGAATTTTTGACTTTAAATTGCCAATAGTAAATGGTTATTCGTGTAAAAGGATTGCTGTTAGTGTTCCAAAGTGTAAGTTATAGATTTAACTGGTCAATTTCTAAGGTATACCTCGCCTCATATTCAAACCAGCTGGGATAGGCTTCTTCCTCTCCACCCATGCTAACGGTACAAAATGAATGAATGCAGTCATCTCACATCTTGAGCCTGTTTGATCCATCCATTATCTCTCCTTTCATTTCCTCTACTTACTGTAACTATCCATTAAATGCCATATTGCCTGAAAATATATATAAAGTTGTTGTTTAATATTACTCTTTGGTATGTTCAGGTCATGACACTATCTTTACTCTGTCCAGGTCTCGGTCCATCAGCGGTGCATCGTCCGGTCTGTCCACCAGTCCGCTCAGTAGCCCTCGGGTAAGTGTCCCACTCGCTGAACCCCCGCCCCCCCACCACACGATGGTGTTGGCCACAGCTGCCTCCAGATAATGTTCACTCCAGTCGTCTTCAGCACTCTTCACAGCCCGGCAGACGCCCCTCAGACACCTCTGTACTATTGCAGACAGGTTTGATAAATAAGTGAGAGTGCAGGTCGGGACAACATTCCTTGGTTACATATGTTCATTTGTCCCGCCCACCTTCATGAAATAAAGAGGTCAGAGACTGGATATCCTTCATGTTTCGGATGACATTTCAGTCATCACATTATGGTCCATTACTAGAAATGTCAGGCTTTAAGCTGTTCACATCCAACTTGCACGTCTAGAATTGTTTGGAGGATATTCATTTTGGGAAGGTTTTTTATTTTTTCACTTGGGTCTAGACAATTTGTACTTTCTGTTTATTTCACTTTGCCTTTTTTAAATATGCAGTTATAATTATTTGTCTGTTAGATCTCTTCTACACAAGAGCTACATCCAGACTGAATGTTGCCTCAGGAGAAGCACACAATCTGGAAATAAAATACAATTTCAATTTAACTTCCCTTTCTCCTCTCGGTGGATGTCGTTAACAGTGTCTGATCAACAGCTAAATGTAAAAACAACTTTTGGCATTAGGCCTATTTAAGGTCTAATCCCACTTGAGCCTGTATATACAAACATATGGCACCTGTGTGGGTCTTCTGTGGCTCACCAACCAGAAACCCAGTCAGGTGAGGGCACAATCAAAACTGTGGACAAAACCCACCCAGGACCCATCTTTGCAGCCAAAATATAACCTGTATGGGGCCCACGTGGACAGGCTGGCTGGGTAATGATACAAATATGATATTGTAAACTCATAAAACTGATGTGAGCAGCTTAAAACCTGACTGTGTGTGTCCCAGCTCAAGATGAAGTGAAAGGCTTCATCAAAGTTCATATTAACATGTTATTGATGTTCATACACAACAGATTCTCATACAGCCGCTTTTCCACTCTGAAGGAACTGAATGTTTTTTTAAAGAGTTTATCTTTAAATGCATAGTCTAGTATTTGGACTACAGCGAGCAGAAAAAAATAATGTCAACTACTACATTATTAATGGAAGTCGAAGGCTGATTGGATGGGACTGTAAACTGAGCTGGCACTCTTCTGATGCTGTTATGAGAACACACGGCTCACACTGTTGTGTCGCTCGCAGCTCATTCATCCCCACAGCTGTGCTTCTGCGCTGCATGCCTCTGCTGTGTCCCAGGGCGACACGTCTGCCCCGTTCACCTGCTGTTAGTGAGGGATGTACCGGCGGATCTCAAAAAACACACACTCAAGACTCAATCATTTCAAGACAAAAGCTCTCAACATTCAATTACTGCCACAGTGGCCTAAAAATATGACATTTTTAAATGTTATAAAAGAGTACTGGACATGTGCCTACTTTCTAATGGCATGCTAGAACAAAAAGTGCAAGGTTCAGTGAAATGCAACAACATTAGGGGCTAACACAAATGTTGGAGCTTGATCTGTTTCAAACTCTGTCACTAAAATTAAATATTTTTGAAAATAAGCAACAGTGATTGTGCTTAACTTCGTGACAGTTTTTACTGCGCTGATTGCATTTGCCATTATTTTAATCATTAAAGGAGGGCAGTACTTCATTTAAATCAAAGAAGTACATCTAATCAACCTACTGAGCTACCATGTGGCTACTGAGTTAAATCCAGCTCTGCATCTGCTGCTAGTTTTCACCTGCTCCACTGTTTGAATCCAGAGCACACAGTCTATTAAAGGAGTTCATTTTTCTGATTGGATAAAAGAGAATGGGATACCAGGAAACGGATCCTCTGTTTATGTTAGTAAATATATATAATAAGGTGAATATACAGCAAAATAAATGTGGCCTTGGTCATGATTAAAATACTGTAATGTTAAGTTGTTTATTAACACTTATTAAGAATAGGAGTTTAAAGAAGCATTAAAAATAGTCTGCACATTGAATTGTGTTAGCCCCAGATGTTGTCACATTAAGCTTATCCTCTATTAGCATGCTCTTGGAAATGTTTAGTGTTTTAGGTAAGCGTTCCAGTGTTTTGATCGAGAGCATTGCATTTTCTTCCCCTAGAATTTGCAGCATTGAGACAAGACTGCTCCCATTGACACTGACACTGAGTCAGTGAATATGTCTGTTACTGTTGCCACTATCTTTTGAAGATCCAAAAATAAAGTGTGATCCGCATGGCCTCGGTGCATCCCTGTAGTCGCTGCGTCACGATTGATCCACCGCTGCGTGCTGATTGGCTGATCACTGAGCTAATGGCATGTCTTCTTCTTTCTTTCTTTCTTGCACCTCACCAATGCCACCCGCTCCATCTCCACTGCACACCGCCTCTTTATTTCCCCCTGTGCTTTTATGTTGGTGGGAATGCTCCTCCTTCACCCACTTCCTGTGCCACTCTCATTGGCCGCTCCTGCCGTCGCATGACTGATCACAGCCCCAGAGGCGTTTCTTCATCCCGCCCCAGTCCCCAGACCTGTGCCAGTCCCCAAACTCCCCAAACTCCTCAGAGCCCCGCCTGAATGGAGTCGGCCCGCGATCGCTCCACTGCCAGAACCCAAAGATGGGCTCTCCGCTCATGCACCCCCGCACACAAACCCTACCCGCCAAGCCCAGACCTTCAGAGAAACCCCTGCAAACTACAAGATCCAATCCACTTCCCAGCTCCACCCAGACCCCGTCCACCCTGAAATCAGAGCCCAACATCCCCTGCCAGCCTCTAACCCCCTGTGTCCCCTCCAGCCCCAGGGTCCGACGCCACCCGCCCTTCACCGTACCCCCCAAACTGTCCATCCCTCTGTCCCCCATGGCCCCCATGTCGCCCCGCCGGCGACACCACCTCCACCCTGACCACAATGGCAAATCTGTGCCCCTCACACAGGTGACCCCCCACCCTTCTCCCCGAGGCAGCCCCCTGCCCACGCCCAAAGGTACCCCAGTGCACACGCCCAAGGATAGCCCGGTCGGGACACCCAGTCCCACACCCCCGCCCAGTCCCTCCATTGGGGGCTTGCCCTGGAGGACGCGCCTCAACTCTATCAAGAACAGCTTCCTGGGCTCGCCACGCTTCCACCGCCGGAAAATGCAGGGTAAGACTCTGGGGTCTGGGGTGTGAAATATGCACTGTAAAAAAAAACAAATAGTACATACAGTTTACGCTGTTTTGATATTTCAAATCCAGTTTTATTTATAGAGCACTTTAGAAACATCTCAGTAGACCAAAGTGATGTAAACGTAAAGTTAAAAAGGGTTAAAGGTCAATGCGAAAGATGAATCATAAGAAGTGATTTTTATAGTACTTTCATATGAAACCTGTAAATGTAATTTGTTTAGTTTGTTTTTTTATTTAAATGCTAACATTCATACACTTAAATTATCAGTAAGTATTTAACAAACAAAACAAAAGAGAAGGGGGTACAAATAACAGTACAAATAATAATTAAGGTTTATGCTTATTCTTTTTCTCGATACATTTGATACTTTCTGTGTTGAGTAATGAGGAATCAGCTCTCTTGTTTCCAGAAAAGACATGTTTGGCAAGAAATATTTGCACAAATGTAAATGCCATTTTAAATAAGCTGTACATTTAAAGTAAATTGTACTTTTACAGCACAATTTTAAGAATTCAAATATGATGTTACAATATAAACATTTTTAGACACTTCATTCACCTTGCCTCCAGTGTCTTTGGCACTGGTGAACTCCAGCCACAGTCTATCTGAATGTAAAGGAAGAGGACCTGAACGTGCATTGTTTCACCCCCTGGGTCCCTCTAATTGTGTTGTGTATCTCGAATGATTTCTTAATGACTAATTATCATCTGAAATGTATGTGTTGAGCTTCTTCTGGCCTATGGCAAAGTATATGTTCTGCACAGTTAATGCTAATTAGTTAACTGCAAGTGGCATAACATCATGTTCCGTGTTTATTGTAATTATAAAGAGAGAGATTATCCTTAAGATTGTTATCATTTTTTACAAAGAGAAAAGCAGCTGTTAAGTATATTTCTATATATTTCTGCAACTGTTTGTTTCTGCCCACAGTTCCCACACAAGAAGACATGTCCAGTCTGACTCCAGACTCGTCTCCAGAGTAAGTCACATACAAAGCATAATATTAGACTTTTGCCACCAAAACCCTTCCAATTAATTTCTAATTTATTTATCTGCATATTAGTATATGTTGGTATTTTTTCTCTGTGTAAATATATATACCCTTATAAACACACAAACATTTGGCAAATATATATTCAAATGCAGGGACATAAAGCATTCTGACTGAAAAGGTTTTTAATGTATATGGACAGGTAATGAGGTCAAACTGTTGTAAGCCTTTAAAAGTCACAAACCTATAATTAGTTGGCATAGCAGCCATTTATGTATTTGTTGTTGCCATTGATATGTGCTGTTGAAGATACATCTTGCAATGCTCTGGGACACCACTTCAGTGATGTTCCTAAGGTCATTGGGTGTTTTGGATCTTTCAACATAATACACCCTCACTCAGGTTCTTAGCAGCTCCTGTGTAGGCCTTGCACAGTGGACGCCCAGCAAAACCCCTGCATCCCACCTCAATGGGCTTCCCACCCTGCCCACCTACACTTTTCCATCAGCTCCTGGTACTGGGACCGCTTCCGTTCATTCGCCTTCTTGATGAGATCTTCCCATGGAACAGTGAGTTCTAGTAGGAACATGTGCTCCTTGGAGGCTGTCAGGTGCCCAGATCGACCTGAAGCTCCCAGTCTGCCACAGAGGTGAGAACTCCGGCTGGTGATCTTCGTTGCACTTGTGGCTGCTCTCCTGCTCTGACAAAGCGGATTCCCTTCTGGTGGCTGACATGCATGGTGTTTTCCATGGCTGTGGTAATGGCATCTGCGATGGTATTCAGGACTTAGTCATTTTGCCAGCGGTACCGTCCCTTCCCCAGGGCAGATGGACGGCTCCTCAAAATGTGCTCCAACGATCCACTGAGCGGGCAGGCTGGTGTGTCACTTTTTCCCTAGATGTGGAGGTTCACTGGGCTAGGGTGCCCATTATAAACAGCCTGGATCAAAAACTTGATCCGCTGGGGTTGAGCTCGCCAGAGCTCACTCAAGGTGATCTTCCTGCATCCGCATTCCCACCATCCTACTGGTCCTCTCAACATCCACCTCAGCTCGCACCTCCTCGAGGACTAGTTGGCGCCTTTCCCGGCATTGGGCTCTGTCGTCGTGTGGTTGTGGCATAGCCAAACCTGGCCCTATGCCTCAGTTGTGACTCTGCTCTATCCAACCCTTCCTGGGCACTCCACTTCCGGCTGGCTTGCACTGTAAACCTTGCAAGTGCCACTCTTGAATCCTTTGAATCCTTGTAAAGTGCCTCTCTGGTGCGGGCGACTGGTTTCTCGGTGATTGATAGGATCACCATGCCATCCACAAAAAAATGTGTGTAATGCTGAATTAGAATGTTTATGTTGAGGTTAAGTTATTGCCTATGACAAAAACAGGTTTGTAGGAAGAGATTGTGGTGAATGTAAAAAGCAGACAATGAGTAAATTGATTGAAATGGAAAAAAATGTATTACATAATAAATTAAAAGTAAACAAATAATGCACAAAGTTAGTTCCACAATTAAATCACCGCTAAATATTGCAATTTTCCTTGAAGTTAAACAATAAAGAGTTTTTGTCAATGAATTGACCATGCACAGCTGGCAGCCGAGAGCAGAAAGTGGTGACCAGGAAGTGACACGGGAACCGGTCACCTTTTTTTTTGTCACTTGTGGCTGGGCGAATTGCCAATGAACACTGGGCGCAGTGGCTCAGTGGTAGAGCGGTCCTTGGGCAAGATATTTAACCCACCTTGTCTCCAGTTGTGTTCCAGCTGTAACACTGGTGAATAGAAGCTTAATGTAAGTACCTTTTGATAAAAGAGTCTGCTAAATGACTAAATGTAAATGTAATATGATGTGGGTTACACGTGGACCTGGACATGGCTGGTTTAAAACTCATTGCCCATGAAATGAGGTTCTCCAAGCTCTGCAAGATCAACCAGCATCCTGGTACTGAATGTGTGGTAACAGTGAGGTCGTCTAGGAAGTCTCTAATGGGTGGTTGCCTGATCCCTGACTTAGACAATGGGCCCCTGCACTCTGTCGCCACTGATTTGACCACCATATTGATCGCAAGGGCAAAGAGGATTACTGAGAAGTGCACCCTGTAATAATCCCCTTTTCCAGCCGTTGCCAAATGGATGTTACAGCCCCAGAAGTGACTCTCAGCCTGAAGTCCCTGTAATCGAGGAAAAGGTCCATGATCTTTCCGGGGATGTGATGTCAGTCCAGGGTCAACTCGACCAGCTTGTGGGGAATGGAGCCGTATGCATTGGCAAGATCTAGCCAAAGCACTACAAGGTCTCCTTTCACCTTACGAGGGGTTCAATGCACCCTGGAACCTTTCTGCACTGAGGTGTTGATGTAGGTGTTTGTGAGATGGAAGCCTGTCAACCGCCTGGCCAGAATACGGAAGAAAATCTTTCCCTCTACACTTAGTGGTGACAACAGGGACTGGCCTTCTCTGCTCAGCGTCGGGAGGTAGTCTCTTGGAGGTTCTGGGATCTGTTACATACTTTCAAAATAACCTTGAGCAGAATCCTGGCTCAGGATCTAGTTTTTATCAGCGTACTATCTTTGGTCTCTGCTGCTTATTCCATTCTGGTCTCTTGGTCTGTTCACTGCTATTCCTGAAATTTGGGTCAATAGAAGGTGATGTCTGGAAACAGATCAAATATATAAAATACATAATTTATAGTTTTTGGTCTCTGTGGTCATATCTGGTGGCAAAACCAATAGAGCAATTTCCCATGTCTTCTTTTTAGAGCATGGAAACAGCTTTGGTAGCCCTGCAGGGACATGCTGATGTCTATAAACAAGGGTCTGATGTTGATGATCCCACTGTGGAAAATTTGAAACCAAATCATTTTAGTTCATAAATGACCTAAACCTTCAAAGGGATACATGAGTGCAATTTTGTTTACTTAAAAATGATTGGGAAACCGATTACCTTGGGTCAAATAAGTAAAGCAACTTAGTTTTATCAAGTTGAATGTGAAAATTGTAAGGGACATAAACATTATATACTAAACAAAATTAAGTAAGCCTATTTTAATTTCAGCAATACATATTTATGCATTATTATATATATATATATATATATATAGCGTATATATAAGCGTCGACAAGAGCATGGTTGTGTGCAAGCTATGCAACAACGCAAAACACACAGGAGTTAGCGTGGACGTTAGCTTGACTCCGAGTAAAGGTACAAGGACCAGGGTAACTACACTGCTACACCTAATGGAAAACATTGCACTGGTCTGCTGGACTGAAATAAATAAACAATATTTTGTTGATTAAGCTTATGTATTCAGTCATTATTCAATGGTATACTAAAAATCCATGTGAAAAATTACCTCTCACTGTTCTCAGGTCAAATATTTATATGCAATAAAAATGCGATTAATTTTGATTAATTAATTACAAAGCCTCTAATTAATTAGATCATTTTTATATATAAAACATGCTCCTTCAAATGGAAGAGTCATCAGAAGAAAATCTCTTCTACGTCCTCAACACAAAAATCAGCGTTTGAAGTTTGCAAATGAACATATAGACAAGCCTGATGCATTTTGGAAACAAGTTCTGTGGACCGATGAGGTTAAAATAGAACTTTTTGTCCGGAATGAGCAAAGGTATGTTTGGAGAAGAAAGGGCACAGAATTTAATGAAAAGAACCTCTGTCCAACTGTTAAGTATGGGGGTGGATCGATCATGTTTTGAGGTTGTATTGCAGCCAGTGGCACAGGGAACATTTCACGAGTAGAAGGAAAAATGGATTCAATAAAATTTCAGCAAATTTTGGATGCTAACTTGATGCCATCTGTGAAAAAGCTGAAGTTAAAGAGAGGATGGCTTCTACAAATGGATAATGATCCTAAACACACCTCAAAATCCACGGTGGATTACATCAAGAGGCATAAACTAAAGGTTTTGCCATGGCCTTCACAATCTCCTGACCTCAACATAATTGAAAATCTATGGATAGACCTTAAAAGAGCAGTGCGTGACAGACAGCCCAGAAATCTCAAAGAACTGGAAGACTTTTGTAAGGAAGAATGGGCAAAGATACCTCAAACAAGAATTGAAAGACTCTTGGCTAGTTACAAAAGTGTTTACAAGCTGTGATACTTGCCAAAGGGGGCAGTACAAGGTATTAACTCTGCAGGGTGCCCAAACTTTTGCAGACACCATTTTTTTTGTTTTCTGTTATTTTGAAAGTGTAAATGAAGGAAATAAAATCTAACTTTTTTTTGACTTATTATAAGGATGTCTAATCTTTCATTCTTTATGCACATTAATAAAACTTTTATTCTGGTCCAAACTTTCTGATCCCCACTGTATATATATATATATATGTATATATATATATATATATATATATATATATATATATGGTATATATATATATATATATATGTGACAAGGTAAAAATTGTATTAATGTGCATAAAGACGCCAAGAAAAGATGGAAAAATTAATGAAAGTGTATATCTTTCCACAATGCCTCATACCGTATCACTCAGTGGAAATGTGACATAATTGTTTGCCTCACTGTTGATTGATACGTACAGTCTAGTTTTGTTTTGTGTCTTTTTGCAGACTAGCAAAGAAGTCCTGGTTCGGAAACTTCATTAATATGGAAAAGGAGGAGCAGATTTTCATTGTGATAAAAGACAAGCCTCTGAGCTCCATAAAGGCAGACATTGTCCATGCCTTCCTCTCGGTAATCAACTTTAATCCCTATCCACATTTTGATGAGATATGTTGAATTTAAAAACTATTAACACATGTCCCTCTGTTTCTTTCGCAGATTCCCAGTCTCAGCCACAGCGTCATATCTCAGACCAGTTTCCGGGCTGAGTACAAGTCCACAGCCGGGCCTACGGTTTTCCAAAAGCCGGTCAAGTTCCAGGTGGATATAACCTACAGTGAGAGCACCGGAGCTACAAAGGACAGCGGCATCTACTCCGTCACCTTCACTTTGTTGTCAGGTAAACACCTCAGCCTCAATAGAAGTCATCTTCAGTGATTAATAACAACAGATTATAATCAGTTTTATGTCATACACTATGCATATAGAGATTATTTAAAACTGAAATCAAGGGACTTAGGTTGCTTAAGTGTAATGCAAGGCAACACTCCAGTGGCATTCAAATATGATTGGTCAGTATGGGACATATCTGAGTAACTGTGCCAATCTTTTAAGGCAACAGACAACAAATGTGAAAATGACAAAGGTGTATGAAAAGGTAGTTTCATTAACCTCAATTAAAAATTTCTACGCCTCAGTTATCCATAGGGGTGTGGCTAAGGCTTACTAATCCCAGATAACAACATTTTAACAACATTGTGCGCAACAAAATGACACCAAACTTTGATTATAGTTTATAATCCTGTATTTTCCTCAATAAGTTTTTGTTCTGTTTTGTTGTTGGGATTACCATTAGTTGTATCTAGACTTAATATTAGTTAATTCAAAACTTTAACAATGAGGTATGTTAGCCTAAGCTAAATTTCTGTTTTTCTAATCATTCAGCCTTGATTAAAAAAGATAGCATTAAAACAAAATCATATTAAACTTCATCTTAATGAGTCAATGTGTGAACAGCAATGTGAACAACTTTTACAAATAAAAGCACATGAATGCACTAAAGTCAGATGACCTATTATTTTTCAGTGTACTACCATTTGTGTAAAAGCATTGGTTGCTACTGACAACCAGGTGCAAACACCGACTGTCCTATTTTCCTCATCCCCCTCAGTGCTTCACTTACACTTACTGATGAAATAAAGTGTGAATAAATGATGGGGCTGTGTCCACAGAGATGTGAAGGAGCCATAGTGAGCTTCTACAACACTTTAAACATCAGCGCTTCATGAATGTTTGATATTCGAGAGTAAAGATGTTGAGACGACTCTGGTGTGGTTGTGCAGGTCCCAGTCGGAGGTTCAAGCGCGTGGTGGAGACCATCCAGGCCCAGCTGCTCAGTGACCAGTCTGGGACCCCGCCACAGATATCGGGTAAGTCACCGGACTAACCCCCATCCACCCGCCTGCCCTTCCTCACAGCCCCCCCTGCGTCTGCCCGAACCAATGACAGTAAACAGGAGTGAACTTTTCAACAGTGATGTCCATATTTGAATCTTATCTTCTGGGATTTTCTTTTTCCCATTTTGAGTTTATAAAGCTAGAAGTTATTGTATGGTATAAGAGGTAGAAGATGAATAAATATGAGTTCACTAATGACAGAAACATGATGTGACAAAAAAGGTTTTGAATTTACCCAGTTTCTTTGATAACGTTTGGAAAACAATAACATTATTTAAATGTAACTTTTCATTACTTAAGAGTTTTAAATGAAATAAAACATGTAAGTTTTATATAAAACCAATCTTGTATGCCACTACCATGTCAGGTCATGGCTGATGTTGATAAAGATAATTTAATGAACTTACTTAAATATTTTAACCAATTTAAAACTTTAATATCTAGAGATGAGTTTTTAAATTGTTCTAATCCTTATTCATTGCAAGGCTATTAGATTAAAGTTTAAAACTTACACATTTACACAAAGTTTTTATCTGTTTTTATAAATGTGTAATTATGAATACTTATATTAATATATTCCTGTTGCATGCAAAATATTAAAGAAATTGAGTAAATTCAGCAAAACAGTTTTTGTATTAGTGTAGCTGAAAATGCAACAACCAGAAAAGTACTAAAAAGTTCTTAAAGAAGGATTTGATTTTGTTATTTTATTTTTTTGCCAATGAAGTAGTTCTGTTAGACGCTGATGCATTCACAGAATACAGTTGTCAGTGCACTCTTAGTTTGGAGAAGCAGACAAGAGCAGTGCCACAGAGACTAAACCATGTTCTGCTGTAAATAGAGTCAGTGAAAATGAAGACACTCAGATTTTACATCATACATTTACTACATCTTTGTTTCTTTAAATGTGTGGCATCACAACATATTTTCTAAATGCATTGAGAATTGGCCCAAATTTTGGTTCAGACACAGGCCACGTTGAGGAGGTTGCTTTGGGGAGTGTAGTCATATGATCAATTCAATTTATGTAAATATTCTGTGTAACACACAGAATATTTAAATTTATGTAAATATTCTGTGTAACACACATTTGCGCAAATAGTATTTTTTGGTATAATTTATTGAGGCCTGTATAAGAATTTTTTTTACAGGCACAAAAAAGCAAGCACTGACATAACTCTGTGTCACTCCTTGTTGCTTTTCCAAACTTGGGCTGTGCTGACAATCATCTACAGTAGAGACATATAGGTTACATATCACCCTTACTGAATCCTGCTCGGTACCTTCAAAGCCTTAGTAAACACACTGTATTCAGAGTGTGTTTGACATTCAGACAAATAATCCGATGTCTTCAAAAGTAAAAGCTGAGCTAGCATCTGGTTCCACTATCTATTATATCTATTAAGCCATCATTTTACCCCTTTGTAGAGTAACTAGCTGGCTTGGCTATGCAACTCAAAATCCTTGAAAAAAAAGCAGAAATGTACAATTTACAACTCTCAAATCAAAGTGAGACCAGAATCAAAAGTGACTCTGAATTTATCCAATGGTATAGTAGTCAGGCTTTATGGATCCAACATTTACTTCTACAACTACACTCTTGTCTCAGTCCACTTGTGTTTACTGTCCATGGTCCTGCCCCGCTCACTGCCCACTGGCACCACACACTGCTCGGCTCGCCACCGCTTCAGCAAACGGCCCGCGTGCATGAGCAGCCTCGTGCACACACAGTACACAGTACACAGTACACAGCAGCAGCAGCAGTTAGTGAGGGCCTTGCTCAGAGCGTCCTCCACTCAGAGTGTGACTCAGCAGAAGGGCTGCTGCAGGATGAGCTCAGCTGGGGCTGCCTCACAGACGCTTCAGGAGCTGAGTGACGAGAAGAAAAATGTGACCTTGTTTGTTAGTGTGCCTCTGACATGATTGTGTCTGTGGTTCACTTGATAACAGTCTCCTCTGGTGGTGAGTTGAGGTAATTACATCCAGTCTTTAGTGTAGTTTGGAGTTTTTGTGTCCTTTTGTGTTTTATTAAAGGCAGACTATGCAGGATTTCCAGGAGATTGTTTGTAAACACACTTAGCTTTTTTTTTACTGCTTAACTAAGTCAAACCGAGATTTAGCCTAGCTCTAGCAAAATGAACCTGTCAGGTTTTTCTCCTTTCTTCTATAAACTGCTGTTGTCTAAGTTGCACTCTCAGGAGGAAATGGAGATATAGTATACAAACAAAGGGAAGATGGTTCACAGATACATTCACCTCCACATTGGTGTAGAACAGAGAGGTCAAACATGTGGCCAGCCAAAACTGGCCCACTAGAGGGTACGATCCAGCCAGTGGGATGACTTTGGAAAGTGATTAAATTACATAGAAGACATAAGCTGCTAGTTAAGATATTATTATCAGTGGAAATCCTGCATGTTATACCTTTTAAGGGGAGTTACCTTCAGTTAAATTCACAAGAGCAGATGCTTCTATTGCAAATAAAGTTACACTAAGACATCGTGGAACAAAGAGAATATGGCCATAAGCAGCTGCAGCCGTTGGTTGTAATGTTTATGTTTCTGAATAAATGATTGGAATTACTTATTTAGAGACACTGCAGAGCCTATACATTTCAGCATCAGTTTAATGGAAATGACAACACTCAAATTTAAAATTCACATTAAGCAATCAATAGTTTTAAATTTCATTGATTTGTAGACTTTCCTCAACTCTTTTAACTTTTTTAACATTAACTGTCACTCTAATGAATGTAGACACTTGTATTTTTACTCAGATCGCTGCTGATACAATGGTTGTCTGCAGAATACAGCATTAATAGAAGCCTAATCTGGCTGGTTGTATTTATGCAGTAGTTAGTTTAGTTTATCTACATTTAAAGCAACACTGTGCAACTTTTTACTTTAAAATATACATAAAGCCTGAAAATGATTAAAGTA
>CM044548.2:35968184-36028184 GCA_024416835.2 Perccottus glenii | reverse complement strand
TCACACTCTCACACACTCTCACACACTCTCACACACTCTCACACACACTCTCACTCTCACACCTCTCACTCTCACACTCTCACTCTCACACTCTCACACACTCTCACACTCTCACACACTCTCACACACACTCTCACTCTCACACACTCTCACTCTCACACTCTCACTCTCACACACTCTCACTCTCACTCTCACTCTCACACACTCTCACTCTCACACTCTCACACACTCTCACACACACTCTCACTCTCACACACTCTCACACTCTCACACACTCTCACACACACTCTCACTCTCACACTCTCACACACACTCTCACACACACTCACACTGTTTGATGGAGTCATGCCAGTTTCGGACATGAGCTGAGTGTTGTGTGGTTTGCTTCATGGTATTAACTGTGTGCTAATGCGAACGTGTCTGGTCACCGACAGACAATTGCATGACGATGTGTGATGAATAAATATGACATGAACTGCATGCACTTTAAATGAGACCACACACATATATAATTTCAAAGCAAAAGTGAATCTACGAGTGTTCACTGACACAAATGTTCACCTCGTTTTACAGTTCACCCACAGACAGGACAGTCTAGCCAAGAGAACAGATTCGTTTACCAATAAACCCGCAACAATGGTCTCAAAGGATGTTTTACAGCTGCCTTAGAACCTTTTACTGTGTTTTAACAAACACAAACACATTTTTAGGAGCGTTATATGTGCTCTAAATCTACAAGATATATTGATCAATGTAAGGAGTGGAAGCACCAAAAATACAGTATTTGTGGTAAAAGTAAATGTGAATTAAAGAACATACTTAAAGAATTTAAATGGATGAAGAATGTGAATTAAACTATAAGTGCATGTGATTTGATAAACTGTTAAAGTTCATGACAACAATGAATTAAAGTTACCTCTTTTTTACATGGAAGTAGATTTGGGCACTTTAGCTTTAGAAAACTCAGAAACAAAAGCACAGCGAACCAGAACTTTCATTTATTTTTTATTTAATTGATTAGTTTAGAAAAATTGGCGCCAAGCAGCCAATGCAGCACACTTCAATCTTCCAGGAGTCTTTAATTACTGATGTGTTAAACGTATAAACACGGCCTGAAACCTAATTATTGACAAGAACTGTTATATGAACTGATAAATGTAGTAAACAAATGAAGTAACTTAAGACAGAGACTCTGTCTGAACTGTAAAACTCCTACAGGTCATGACAGTGTCTCTAGAGTAGTCTCTCAGATCCACTCACTCATCTTTGTTTAAGGCTTTAACACTTTCATAATTTGAAATGAGTACAATTTTAAGTGTTACTTTAACACTGAGGATTTTGTTGTGAGAGTTATATCAAATATTTTTGTTATATTCCACCCTCACATTGATCAAAGGAGATTACCTAAAATGGTTATCCAGAAAACACTGGCCCACTTCAGTCAGTGTGGAATGTAGTGGAGCTCAAGGTTATATTTGAGTTTGGGCTCAGTGAGGGCTGAGTGCAGTTTTTGGGGTGTCTGCCAATTACTTGCATTGTAACGGAGAAATGCTTTTATTAGACAAAATATTGGGAAACATTGTCAAAAAGTAATGAATTTTCTACCGCTGACCTTGTTACGGGGGCTGGAGCCTATCTCAGCTGCTTTGGGGGGTACACCCTGGACAGTCATTATGGCATCACAAGGATTTGCAGTACTCTCTCTATAAACTGCACAACATATTGTTGACAATGTTTCTCAATGTCAGTTTTTCAGACCAAAGACAGGTGTCTTATCAGGTGATAAACGACTCCATTTGAGTTGAATGTCAGTAGAGACCAGTGTAAAACTGGGGTGAACATTTAGTGCATGGAGCAGTCTTTGAGTCGAGGTGCTCTGAGGTCAGTGAGTGATCGTGTCCTCTCCTCTCAGACGACTCTCAGCGCTCTGTGCCCGGTAAACCCTCCAGACGGGGTAAGACCCAGCTGTTAACCCCCACTGTACTAACTCACAGAGTGTCACAGTGTGTGAAGAAGCATGTTCCTTTTAACCTTTAACCTTAACATGAGGAAATAGACAGCCCCCTCATGTTCTGCTTCATTCACTCATGACACTTGATGTTTATAGAACGTCCTAAATGTTACCAAACCTAAAGCCACAGTAACAAATAGGGAAACAATAGCAAACTAGAAAGGTTTTAGGGTCCAGAGAGTCAGGCGACAGTTCTTCTTTAACAATGTTTCATGGTTAAATTATGGTTAAGTTAGTAAAAAGTAAGTAGCAAAATTAAAAACGTTCAGGCAAATACAGAATAAAGGATTAGTGTTGGAGGTTTTATGTTGCACATTGGCAGGACCAAAGTCTGCCAATCTCACAGTTATAAAAGATTATCATAGTATAAGATCCTTTAATAGCAGCTAGTAGCTAGATGGCTATGTAAACAAAAAACAAATCCTCTAGTTTTCTTTGCAACACTGGCCCTAAGTTGACCACGATTGAATCTTAGCCTACAACTCTCTCGCACCATCTCTAAACACAAAACGTGACAGATTTCTAGTCACTGCTGACCACATACAGTGTTCTTTGTATAGCCATCAAAGTAGTCAAGATCAAGTTAAGCCAGTAAACTCAGTTTCAACTCAGGTTTCCATATCAGATAGTGAATGTGAGTGAAAAAGGCCCGGTCCGGATCTGAACCCAGGTGGCTCACTGACGTGTACTGTACGTGCGCTCCACCTGGTTTTGGATTTGCTTTGCTACAGCCCTAATGTGTGTTTTAATAAGAAGCCATTTTAGAATAGTTCGGTCTTCCTGGCCAAACATCCAAACCAAAATAACAGTCCGCAAACCAAAAGGTGCCATTATTACACTTCATCTTATTTTTGTATTTGATAAAATGGACATGTTGTGTGTGGATAACCCTTGTGCATGGTGATGCCTGATGCTGGGTTCTCTTCATATTTGAAACCAATGAAACTTAAACACAGATACATGTCACTGTATAATGGTAAGTTCACAGACTCCACTTGGCGACAGTGTGTCCACTAACTCTGCAATAACTCCTGTTGATGTTGATGTGTACTGTGTGTTGCATGTTTATTTTGTTCTCCATTCACCTCAGACCTAACAAAGGTTGGTCTAATGTTTTTGATGTGCTAATGTGGCTTAAGGTCAACACAAGGTTTGAAAGACTTCTATATGACATTTTACTTTAATTTAGTAAACAGCTAAATGAATCTGAAAAACAACCTACTGATTAGAATGAACTATTTTCAATTTGAACAATAATTAGCCTCATATGCAAAAAACAAAAAAGAAAAATCTAGACGCTGTGCAGAAAGTCTTTGAAATCTAAATGTTAACACTCCATCTGAGGAGACCCAGAGACGCTCAAAACACAGAAACAAGGAGAAAAGTGGTCGGGACGTGACACTGGTTGTCAAAGATCTAGACTTTGACAGCAGTACGTTAAGACAATCCTATATATTACGTTACTGACGTAAAATCTGGGTTTGGTAAACTGACGTGAAATTTTTACTTTCCATTACAATTTATATTACATTGTGGTATGATAAACTCTTACCTAGACCTCTGCCCTGACTAAGCAACAAAACTGTTCCAACAGGAGCACATATTTATTTAAGACAAGTATATACCATGCCAAACAAAAAAAACGGAATAATGCCTGGCACCAACCTAATAGGAAGTCATCTATTATTTGTGATTTACACCCGTCCTGCTGTGTTTGAACAAATTCATCCTGGGGCATTTAACCAAGGAACTGTGTCATATCTACAAACCATATTGCCATGGCAACATCCTTTTTGTTAAACAGTAACCACTAGGATGCCACAAGATTGATCTTAAATAAATCTTAAATAGAAATGTGCACGTTAGCTTCAATATAATACACTTCTTTATCTGTAAAGGTTGCTGCTTGTGGCATTATTTATAATTTGTCATAATTAATCAATACTGGAGGCTTTTTGGCCCCTGACCCTCATTTCTTTGAGCAAGACACTAATGGAGGAATGGGATTATGTGTGAGTACGTTGAATAAAACAATTGATATAAAGTGAAAATGTTGCGATAAAAAACACATTATAATTACAAATTACTTGTGCACTACTACTACTTACTTTCTTAAAGTGCTATTTTTAAACTGTAATGGAAAGTTAATATAAAAATAATGTTAGTTGGAGTACACACTTTCTAAAGACAAATATAAATTTGACACAATTGCATTTTCTCATTGAGGTCCTGACCAGATTAACTGCTGTTAAAGTCCTGTCCCGTCCATTCAGCTCCTTGTGGTCCCGTCTGAAGAGTCTCCTCTCCCCACTGCCTTCCTCCTCACCCCACCATGCCCTTCCTCTTCCTCCTCTCGTTAACCCATTGCTCATCTCTTTTTGTTCTCTCTTCTCTTCTTCTCTCCGTCTGTGTAGGCAGCCCGTTGAGTAACTTCTTTGACGTAATTAAACAGCTATTTTCAGACGACAAGAACATCCAGGCGTCCCACTCCCCCGGTGCCCCTGCCACGCCTAGTTCCCCCGCCAAGCATGCCCCCGGCAGCAAGCCCTCCACCCAAACCCCGCCCACTGACTCAAAATGCGCCCCCGGCAAAGACAAAACAAAGATGGCCTCCGGCGGCAGCAGAACGCAGGATCAAGCTTAAGGAGCAGTAGCTGTGCATGAGTCCGGGACAGCTGCTGACTTTCCCTTTAGTTCAGAGAAGATAATCTACTTTTGCCTAAGAACTTTTGTACTATATTCGGGAATGGCTCTGAGCAGTATTTTACAACAAGTAGCCCATGTAGCTTTGTCCTGTTTGTGTCTGTGATGGCTTCACATGTCTCTGCCACCAGGGATCATCCATAATAACTATTAACGGCGGAGGTGGTCCAGCCCAGCGAAACGGCACCGTCGCTCTCCCCACCGGACATCCCATACCCAGCCCGGTCCAACCCTGCAGCTGGGGTCCCACCCAAAGACTCCTCAGAGCAGATGTCACAGACTAAAGGCCTTAAGACAGGAATGTTTGTTGATCCATGCAGCTCCTTGTTCTATTTGCTTCTGTTTGTTCAGTCGTGTTGTAGATAAGACAACACCGACAAAGACCAAGACCCCGTTCTACGAAGCTTGTTGAACCTACCCTGGATATGTCTCTTGTACCTGGTTAGACAAACTCAGTCTGGATCAGTGGTTTAACAAAGTTAACCCTGGGTTTCTCTGTGAGGCAGTGAGCATGTGAAACAGGCTGAGTTGGGACTAAATGCCTGATCACATGGACATGTCGGAGAGAGTTTACATGAAGATTAATATTAAACTGCACTATAGACAGTCTAAATGTTGCATTAAAATAATTATCACAAAGGCTAGTAATCAGTGGATCTCAATATAATGCGGTCAATTAAACCCATTCTGAGCAAAATAACATTTAGTAAATGCTGTATAATAAGGACTTGAGGATATGACTTTGCAATTTTACTATAAATTAATGCTGGCTTTGTGTTTATGCTCCAGTCAGCTGTGCCGCTTGTGCAGACACCTTCTTCTTTTTTTCACTTTCTCTTTGTACATGAACATGAAAACCCAGGGTTAAACACCTAGTCTAGCTTCGTAGAACAGGGGCTAAGTCAAGACCAAGTGTATTGAGAACAAGACAAAACTCTTTGGGGTCGAGACCGTGACATGGTGAGACTGAGTTACGACCAACAGTGTATCACAGGGAACAGTTACAAGGTCTAAACAGTACAAGTCCAAACTTATGAAGAGGGTCAGTGTTTGGTGAAAGATGGAATATTTTAAAGCAACATTACATAACTTTTTTTTTTTACCTTAAAACGTTAGACCTCAAAAGACATGAGGATGGTATCTTGATATGAAAGAAGGTCATGGTCCCCAACTCAAAAAACATTATAACGTCCAACTACCCATAGCATGATATAAAAGCCATCTTCAGTGTAAAGTGAGACTTTTGGCCACAAACATTTTTGTCCTGAGTAAACTTCAGCACATATTCTAAAGTTTGCAAAAGACAGGTCTGGTCATGATGTGCCAGAGCCATACATGCTTCAAACATTGCAGTTGCCCTAGACTCCTTTGGATGGGAAGTTATGTAATCTTGCTTTAAATGAAAATGATATATGTTTTTATCGACCAAGTAAAAATGAGTCTTGAAAAAGAGGTCTTAGACCGATCTCAAGACCAAGACCAGTCTAGAGTACAATCACACTACTGCCCAGTCAAGAGCCCACGCAGAAACCACACAGGGTCACATTTATCAGAATCCACAATGTGCCATTGTACTGTTTAGGATGTCTAACACAAGAAAGGATTATGGACCTTATCAGAATGTCCAGTCACCATCTGCATTGCATTTACATTTACATTTATTCATTTAGCAGACGCTTTTATCCAAAGCGACTTACATTACATTACCAGTGTTACAGTCACTGGAGGCAAGGTGGGTTAAGTGTCTTGCCCAAGGACACAACGACAGTATGAACTGTGGGGAGAGTGGGAATCGAACCGCCTACCTTCCGGTTGAAAGACAACCGCTCTACCCACTGAGCTACTGCCGCATTGGTGGGCAACACCAATAAGTGGTAAGTTATTAAGGTCATAAGTTTCATGCTTCAGTGTTGCTCATCTTAATGCTATGTTCCATAACTGGACTGATTGAACCAACAAGGTTTTAAATTAAATTTAACTTCAACTTTAATTGCACCAACATTTAGAGCTAGTTTAAATAAAACTCACTTTTGTTTTCCTTTTAAAAATAAGATTAAATATAATCCTGTTTGAACACAATTCATTGCCACATTGTAAATCCACCAGGATCTTGGTTTAACTTTAACTTTTAAATAGCTGCTTTTCTTTTAAGATGAATTCAGCACTATTGTATGTTATAGACTACAACATACAATACAATACTGTAATAATATACATACTATAACTTATAGTATGTATATTATTACAGTTTTATAATGCTAAGGAAAGTGTCCTTAGACAGTGACTGATGACATTTGTAGATCTGCTACATTAATACATTCTCTGTTCAAGGATTAATGTGTTTTGTCACAAAATAAGAGCTATTAAGTCAAGGTTTCCACTTTCTCGATGCTTATGCTTCTACAAACCCAGACGGATAAAAGTGTGCTTTATGTAGCTACACTTCGCTTTGAAAAAGTTACATTTTAAATGGGGCTAAATTTAAACCTTGTTGGTGTAACTGGGCCTGAGTGTAGCAGACTCTCACCAAAGACATCTCTGTGTAAGTTTTTCGAGACAAATGAAAGTTTTGGTAAGGGTTAGTCAGTTCCCAATGATACCTCCGTGATAGGATCCCTGATTATAAACTAAACTGACACTTGTGCCCCGAGCTGTGAGCCCCTGTGTAGTTCCTGCTTCTGGTCTTCAGGGAGTAGTCCTGTTCATGTAGACCACCACACTCCTGAAGTCGGTGGGATGTAAAGCCGCTTTAGGAGCTAGATTGTATCAGAGCTGGGGGTCAAAGGGTCAGAGGGTAAGGCGGGGGTGATATGAATGAATGACCTGTTCTGTTGTACAGACTAAATACCATTTCTTATGTACTCCTGCGTAGTTGTGACTTTTGTATTTAAGTTGATCTGTCCTTTTGTGTTTAATGGACATTTTGTACATTTGTTTCCACCATGTGTTCATATTTTGTATTTTTTATTATCATTTAGTCACTTTGTTTTGAATTATCTGCAGGATTCAGACAATATACAGTGTATATTTTTGTACTGTTTTAAGTTATTTATTTATTCCTGGTTATTTATACAAAGAATGTCCCTTCCGTCAAATTATTTAAGGGTTTTTCTTTTTGACATATTTAATTCTTTCTGTGTAAAATGTGGACTATAATTTTCATGACCTTTGTGTAATATACGTTTGGAAATGAGTTCAATGACGAATGTAGACTAGCCTCTTTAAGCAGCAGCCCCTCTGTCGATACCTGTCCTCCAAAAGAAGCCCACACTCATCTGTAAATAGGCCAACTTTACTGAGCAGCTTCGTTCAAACCCGAGGGATTCCTACTGTTAAGCTCTGAGCGCTCGTTTGCATGTCCAAGCATTCGTCTTTTCTTTGCATGTTGTCTTTGGAAACCGTTCTTCTCTTTTACACACAAACATATGGATTTATTTTAAAATACATTGTTTTGAGTTTTACATTATTTCGTTTTCTTTGCTGTCTTCAGGTCCATAAAGAGCAGTGTTTCCCAAACTGTGGGTCAGGGCCCAATAGGGGATCGTTGTATAGCTTTGTAAAACAGTGCCATAAATGTCCTCAGCAGTTGTTGTGAGCATCAACAACCATTTTGATCCAAGAAAAGTGCTATTTTTAAACTGTAAAAAATAGCACTATGTGTAGTATATAGTAGCATTAGATTAGAAGTGTAATGACCAGATTTAAATGCTCAGAGACCAGTCTCTGTAAGATAAAACTCTGAAAGATACAACCGCCCTGTATTGAGACTACTTTGTCAAAGCGGTAATGAACCAACAGAAGGAACTTATTTATAGACTGTATATGTTATTTTAGAGCTACATCAAATTTTTATTCATTCATTCATTTTCTACCGCTTAGTCCCGTTAGGGGTCACGGGTGACTGGAGCCTATCCCAGCAGCTTAGGGCCTGAGGCGGGGTTCACCCTGGACAGTGGCCAGTTAGTCACAGAGGCAAATTATTATCACTTTAAGTAAACATAAAAAGTGGACTTAAAAAATAAGCAAGTCATTCAAAATGTAATTTATTAAATTGTTAATTTTGTCACTTTTTACTAATAAATACATATGCCTATTTGTGATCTCTCATGAAGAACACGTATCTCACCGAAACCTACCTTCAACACAACTCTCCACACAATGCAGATACGATGTGATATACTGAAATGTAACAGTGCCATGTAAGTTTGCAGCTGTGCACTGGCAGGGTCCTTAGAGAGCGTTGACCTTGAAAAGTGTCCTACTCTTGCTTTAACTTTAAATGGGATTAGGAAATAGTCTCGTTTGCCATGTGCTCACTGTGCAGCATTACAGTTGTCATCAAATGTATTTAATTATAACCTTTAAAAATGAATAAACATGTGAATAAAAACTGTCAGAAAACCTGTTATTTGGCATTGAAAAAAAAGTGTAGTTTTGCGTTTCTAGCAAGAAGTTAAATTTCTGCATGTGTACTCAGAAGGGCTGTTGGATGTTCATGGTAGATGTGGATAATTATCAGTAAGATTTCACTATAAACTGTCTGTAACATTAAGCTAAACCACACTAGCAAACTGGTGCTAATAACAGCAAGACAACGTTTAAAATTATGCTCAGAAGAAATGCAAAGACTATGCCAAGTCTAGTGAAGTTAGGTCCATTTGGCTTTTGGAAATATGGCTCTTCTGTTTGTGAAACACTGCTTTTAAGGACATGACTCTATAGTCCATTCTTCTTGTTCTCTCAGAGAGGAACCTTGTTGGTGCAGGCTCATCTGAGAGACAACCTAAAGCAATACTTTCATCACTGGCTCTTTTTTTGTTGTTGTTGTAACGTGGGAATCCAGAGCACACTGACCGGACTGGGAGCAGGAGAACCACTGACAATGTATCCCCTTGTGATGTTACTGTGAACAACTTCAATGCTAAAGCAAATAAACCTGTTGACTTTGATTATGTGTCTCTATGGGTTTTATTTACTTTTAATTTCAAACATCTATTCAGAAAGGTATGTACATAGTTTGCAGATGGTCTTTCTGTGGAGTTTACATGTGTAGGTATCCCCCGTGTGCTCCGATTTCTTCTACCACTAAAGACATGTACAATAGTCCCAGGGCCAGCTTGTTTCTTCATGCGGCCGCGGACCATAAGTTGGACTCCTGGTCTTTACTCTCAGTGGCTGCAGCAGAGACACACAAAAGGCAGCACGTGATTCAGAACATCATTACATCTCTCTGACAAGGGCCTCAAACAGATGAAGTTTAAGACGGGTCTGACTGTGTTATTAAATAATAACTTATGGCTCAGAGATGGTTCAGACTCAGAACAACAGCCTCCATTTAAAGTTTAGCCTCTTTGCTAACACAGATTACTGCTAATTATCTCTGTTCTCCACTGGTAACGGAACATTTACGGTACGAGACACAGACAGATGTTTTTTCTCTTGGGACTGTAGACAAGACACACCTGTTCTCTTTGTCTGCCCAGAACCACCTCGTGTCTCGCACCTTGTGACCTCCTGCCAGCCCCTGCCTCCTCGGGTTTTTGTTTTTCCAATAAACTGTTGAGCTTTATTCCTGGCATAGCCTCTGCATTTGGAGTCCACCTAGCTAAAACCTTAACAGAATCATCTGACCAACATGGACCCCGCAGAGGCTAAAAAAATCAAGCCGGCTTTTCTTTGCAAGGAGCTCATGTTGGTCAACATGAGAAGGCTCTGCAAAAGATTATGGCCTCCCTCCAGAACCTGTCTTCCGGTGTAAACCAACTCGGTAACTCGATAAACCCTTGCTACTCCTGACTCTGCTGAGGCACCTCACGCTTCGAATCCGGCATCTCCTGTTTCGGCTCCTTCAGACCACCATTCGGCGCAGCCCTGTGAACCATTCATTACTATTCCTCCCCGGTAGGAACATGTAAGCTTTTCATTCACCAGTGCAAGCTAGTGTTTTAACAACAGCCTTTAACCTACACCTCTGACAAGGCTAAGATAGCTTTCAATATGAGCTTACTTTCTGAAAAGGTGTGGGCATTAGCGCTAGTCAGAAGTAATTCACCTGTTTTACCCTTTACCCTCATTTACGTCTGAAATGAAAAAAGTTTTTGACCATCCTTTACATACATATTCTATGGATTTCCGTATTTTAGCAGCTGAATATGGGTGGGATGAGCAAGCCCTGCTGGGCGTTTTTATAAAAGATTGAAGTGAAGAAATAAAGGACGAGTTAGCATTCAGGGACGAAATTTCCCGACAACAGTTTATTTCCCTAGCCATTTGACTAGATAATCGTCTTTGTGAGAGACGCAGGGACAGAGCTGCCAGGGTTAGGTATCCCCTGCCCCCCTCTCGGCCCAAGGTTCTGTGGCTGCCCAAACCTCTAGCTCAGGCTCCTGAGTCATCTTCCTGCCTCAACCCTGACTGTGTCACCTCCACCTCTCAACACTGAGGAACCAATGCAGCTGGGGAGGATGTAACTCACTCCAGAGGAGCATCAGCGCAGGATTCGCCAAGGACTATGTCTCTACTGTGGTCTGACCGGCCACATCTGTAATAACTCTCCATCCCGACCAAAAGAGCAGACTCGCCAGCAGCAGGAGGGGTGCTGGTGAGCCATTCTATCATACAACCCTCTACTAAACGGGTTCAACTAAAGGGGACTGTTTCCTGGAGTCACACCTCAGTTTCCATTCTTGCTCTTATTGACTCGGGTGCTGATGACAATTTTATTGACTCTGACTTTGTCTCTCTGAATAAAGTACCCTTTGAGCTTCTTCAGAAACCCAAGAGAGTACTCTCCCTGGATGGTGAACTATTGGCAGTGATTACTCACACTGTTCCTGTGCCGTTGCTGGTCTCTGGAAACCATTGAGAGTCTATCTCCCTTTACTTCGTGCCCTCACCTTCTGCACAAGTAGTTCTGGGTCTCCCGAGGCTTAAGCTTCACAACCCACATATTGATTGGTCCACACAATCTGTGGTTAACTGGAGCCTATTTTGCCACACCCATTATCTCCATGCTGCAGTCCCAAATACTAATTCCAATACTCTTGCTTACCCAAGCCAATAGACCTTACTTTAGTCCCTTCCAAAAATCATGACCTGAAGGAGTTGTTTTCTAAGGATCCAGCCCTGTCACTACCCCCACACAGGATCTATGACTGTGGTATTGAGTTAATCTCCGAGGCAACTCTACCTTCGTGCAAACTCTATAACCTCTCCAAACCAGTGAGGGAGGCTATGAGGACATACACCTCGGACTCTCTGGCTTCCAGATTAATGCGCCCCTCTTTCTCTCCAGTAGGGGCAGGGTTTATTATTGTGGTCAAGGACAAATCCCTGCAACCTTGTATTGACTATAGAGCTTGGCAACCGACGTCACAGCGCAGTGCATTCTGGGACGTAAACAGGAGGGCGCCACCATTTTGTGAGGTCACACAAAAATTTATCAAAACAATGTTGAAAAGTGGATTAAATGAACTTATACCGAGGCTCAATTTCGTAATTTTAAATCTATGGAAGCCCACGTTCAGTTCACAAATGGCTGGGTCCATGACTTGGAAGCCTACAAATCGCTGAGTTGTGAAAACACCGTCGTCCGTACAAAGGTGAGTATCATCTTGCTTACCTACCTGTGATTAGTGAAACACACATCTTTACACAATATTTAATGTGCGTGATATACAGGCCATGCGTCTTGCGATCACAAATGACCTATATATTATATACAACAATGTAATTTTCATTTACATTTTCATTAAATGAAAACCTTTTAAAAAAATTATGTGAAATTAGCAACAGGACCCAAATATATATAATACTTGTGCCCACTGCTCTTTTCATTTACTGTTGTTCTGTATGTACACAGGTTATGCACTCACAGAGATTGAATGAGCCTCCTCTAAAGCCCTGGGTCATTGTGAGCAGCGCTGGGAAGGTGGAGTGTGCCCATTGTACCTGCATGGCAGGGATTGCTGAGACCTGTACTCATGTAGAATTGCACATAGGCCTACTCAGTTAAGAGTTGTTTTTAAATGTTTTACTTGACTCAGAGTATTAGCCTGTTACTTGAAACGTGTTAATTGAAATTCAGTGTTTCAAAGTAGTTCAATACAAGAAGCACAAGAAACAAAAACATTTGCAGGATCTTTTTTTTGTATTAAAATTTTTTTAATGTTCAAAATGTCATCTGAAGTATTTAATGTACAAATAGCATACCATGTTCATTCTAAAGAAGGTACACACACCCCAAATACAAACATGTTCAATATCAGGAGGGTACCACACAGTCACACACACCAAATTTCTCCAGGGGTCTTTTTACCATTTAACATGCACACTTTTCTGTTTCATCTGGCCTTACAACAACACTTGGACACATGTTAACTAGAATACAACAAACATTAACTATTTTATCAAGAAGGGTAAAATCTTCATCCTTACTCTACGTGACACATTAAAAATGTGTGAAAGATGCTGGATTGGAAGATCAAGCCTTAGACGAATGAGTGTCAGTAAAACCATTTGAAACTGTGACAGCTTCTTTGCAACTGGCAGGAAGGGCTTAACAGTAGTAAACATTGAAAACAAAATTGCAAAACATGGAAGTCCCGTATAATATCGTACCTTCTCTGTATTATCTTTGAAAAACTCTTCATCCATCTTCAATTTGTTTAACTCAAACCTAAGCTCCCTATTTTCTTGCAAAAGGCGTGTTACTTCTGCACTGCTTTTCTCACAGAACTGGCATTCTACTCTTAGTCTCTTAGCCGCTAGTTGGTCTGTTTCTGTCGTTTCCCTGTATTCTTCCTCTTCCACAGCTGCCTCTGCTTGATCCCTATTCCCTCTTCTTCTGCATCTTCTCTCTCATCTTCGTTCATGATGTTTTGATCATTGTGGCCTCCTCCCTCAGATTCTCTCAAATGATGTCTATGCTGTCTGCGGGCATGCCGATCTGACACTGTGGCTGTGACTTCAGAGTGACCCAGGTGCAGGGATGGAGCCCAGTCTGGATGAGACTCATCCATCTCATAGGCTGGTTTACCTTTGGGGAGACAAAATTATCCGAACTGAAACAAAATATTGCAATATACTTCAGTTCCAACTTAACTCATGTGGCAAACAATACTAACAGGTGGCACACATTAGATTAGATTCAACTTTATTGTCATTACACAAGTACAGGTACAAGGCAACGAAATGCAGTTTAGGTCTAACCAGAAGTGCAATAGCAGTAAAGTGCAGGATATATACAATGGTTGCATACGTGCAGGATATGGAGATGTACAGGATTTACAGGTAATATGTACAATGAATATAAATATACAGATGGTTATTACTATAAAAGGTGAGTGTGTGCCATAAATATAATTACAGGTGTCTCTTCTCTATAAACAGCATTTACAGGTGAATATGTACTCTAAATGTAATGTAATACACACTGTCACACACACATACACACACTCACTCACATACACACATACACACACTCACTCACTCACATACACACACACATACACACACAACCATACACACATACACACACAAACATACACACATACATACACACACATACACACATACATACACACACATACACACATACACACATACTCACACATACAAATGTTAAGAGAATTTATTGTGCTTCAGTCATAGTGATCAAAAATTGGTCTCTACAATCGGCTGGATTACCCCCCAGACATTCTGTGTGCTTTTTTTTTTATCACATTCATTTATCGCACTTTATTTGAACTAGCCTAACTTAGCTTGCTCACTGTGCCACAGTGTCAACAGAATAGTGCTAAGTTAAAAAATGCAAAGGAACCTAAGACTACTCCACTCGGGAACAGAACAAAATAAGAACACATAATCATTTGCTAAGTGAAGTTTATACACTTACCCGAATGAAAATGCCTGGAACACACTTTCAGTGATCGTGGGATGTCTGCGAAGTGTATGTCCGTGCGTCTTATAGCGGATATCCAGGCCATCCGTCTCCGCTTGGTTACATCGGACACACGACTCCCTTGATTCTGTTTCCAGGCCGGAAAACAATAAAAAGAAAGTCCGTTGTCTATTTTTTTGCCCCTTCGATCGTGTGAACGGACCTTACATCCAACGACACAACATGTTCTTCCCACAGCTACGTTTAACAACAAGTGACCTCACAAAATGGCAATTTTTCCCATCAGCCACCGCGGCGCTAGATCAGTGACGTCACGCCCCATCCCCTATGGGGGGCTCAATAAAATTACCATAAAGAACAAATACCCTCTTCTGCTCATGGACTCCGCTTTCAGCTCCCTCCATGAGGCTTCCATTTTCTCTAAACTGGACCTTCGTAAAACCATATGGTCAGAATAAAGGGTGATGAATGGGAGACTGCTTTCAACACGCCACTCAGACACTGAGTATTTAGTCATGCCTTTTGGTTTAACTAATTCTGCTGTGTTTCAAGCTCTCATAAATGATGTTGTAAGAGGCATGTTGAACAGATTTGTTTTTGTTTATTTGTGCTGGAGAACAGACCTTTTGTTAACGTTTCATGCTTCTGACTTCAGGAAGACGCAGCAGCAGCCCTACACTCCTCCTACTATAGGTGGGACCCCTGTGGAGAGGGTGAGTAGCTTCAAGTACCTTGGTGTAAACATCTCTGAGGACCTGACTTGGACTACTCACACTCAAACTCAGGTAAATAAAGCCAGGCAAAGACTGTACTATCTGCGACAGCTGAGGAAATTCAGGGTCTCACCAGCAATCCTGAAAACTTTCTATTCTGGAGCTATAGAAAGTGTATTGACTCAATGTATCTCTGTGTGGTATGGGAACAGCTCCAGTCTTGACTGCAAAGCCCTGCAGAGAGTTGTGCGCTTAGCTGAGCGCATTTCAGGGTCTGCTCTCCTCTCTGCAGGTCATCTACCACAAACGCTGCAGAAGCAGAGCTGCAAAAATCACCAAAGACTCCACCCACCCCAGTAATCATATTTTCACTCTGCTGCCATCTGGTAAGCGCTACCGTAGCCTGATGGCAAAAACTGAGAGACTCAGGAGGAGTTTTTTCCCACAGGCCATCAGGCTCTTGAACTCTAAACCAGCCACCTCACACTGACACACTGACAGTGTCACTCTGTTTTGCTACAAACTGTTTTGCACATTTGCTTCCTGCACCTTCATGTGATTCTTAATATTTAAGACCACAGCTAAATGCATATATGCACACTGTACATCCCTGTACATTTTTTAATATTAAGTCTACAGTTTACATTCATGTACATTATTTTGCGATCTAGATTTATTCCCACATTACACATTTTTTATATTTTTTATATTTTATTCTTATATTTTTTATTGTTTACTTTTATCTCATTCTTACATAGCTACATTTATGTATATTTTCATCTGTGTGTTTTCTAATAATTGCACTGTCCATGGAGCGGACCTGACTCACATTTCACTGCTGGTTATATATGCTGTATATAATTTTGTATGTGACGAATAAAAATCTTGAATCTTGAATCTTCAGTCAGCTTCCTGGGTTTTGCTGTTGAAAAGGGGCAGATCAAGAGTGACACAGAAAAGATTACGGCTGAGTGGACCACACCATCAAACAGAAAGCAACTTCAGAGATTCCTGGGTTTTTCTAATTTTGGGGATTTGGTGTTTGGAAGAATATCGGTAAGCACGCTCTTCAGTTCTTTGGATGTAAGCCGGACATCCATTTGGGATTGTCTTAACATGGTTTTATTGCTCCATGTATAACACCTCAAAAAAGAATGAGACTCCCTCCATATATCAGTTAAATAAAATATTGCACAAAGGCCTTTGCAGGTCCACCAGAAGGCTCAAACTTCCTGGGGGGCCATCTGTCTATTTCATTTTCCAAAACTGCATTGAAGTCACCTCCCAAAACGGGAGATCTGGACAACCAAAATGATAATCACTCCTGTAGCCCATTCACAAAGTCATTATTTTCATTTTGGGGAACCATAAACATTGACTATAATATAATTCACACTGGCATTTTCTAGGACTAAAAAATGTAGTGTACAAATTAGTATTCTGCTGTTTACACTATAGAAGTATAACTTTTTGTTTAATATTGTTTCCTAACCCTCTCACATTCAAAGAAATATACGACAATGACAAACGGATAAGAAAAAAAGACACAAACTACAAAGAAATTGAGTGCTGTTTTTGCACATAAACTTTTCAAGACTATGAGCTACCAACCTATTACTATAGAAATAAACAACTGTGAAAAAGATACAAGAAAAAAAGGAAGGGAAAATATCAACACTGTTAACAAAAGCTCAACCACCAGCAAAGAAAGCTGGCTTGTTTCACTCTTGCGCCTTTTCAACTGCAGGCCAAAGAAATCTTCTCCTGTCTCTGTCCTCTGTAGATAAGTCTTTGGCCTAACCTTAAGTTCTTGTTCTTTGGATAAGATAAATTTCTGGCCGAGCGCTGTAGAACAGCGAGATGAACTGCAGGATGACACGTCTGGGCTGAGGTCTGGGTCTGCCCACTTTCCTTTGGCCAAGGCGATGAACGGTGTCAATGCCTTCTGAAAGCTTCAGGCAGAAGTTGTTGACACACTCTGATGGCCTCTCTCGCACGTCCTGTTGCTCCTTCTCCTTTTATCTGTACAACCTCCAGCAGGAGTAGCCCTCGAGATGTGTAATTCTTCTCTCCATGGCTATGAAAGATTCCTTTGCTGCTTTAATATTCACATCCAGATTGTTAACTTTCTCTGTTAGCGCTGTAAACTTGCATAAAATTTGTCAAACTTTTTTTTTTACAGCCGTAATTTGTTTTGTCCTCAAGCTCATGTTTAACTTTAGCATTAACATCAGAGTTGTTACTGATCATCTTCTCTAGGGCATCTGTTCTCTGGACAACAAGTTTGGCGAGAATATTTGCCTCCTATGTTTAACAGTGTTGGGGTGATATTTACCGTAGCCTCTAGATAGAGCCCTGTCGTGCATGTTATAAATGAAAAGAGCTTTGGTTTGGTCGCTGGTGTGGCTAGTAGAGGGAGCAACAGTAGCATGACTAATGTTAACCTGAGGACAGACCAGGATCATATCAGCCAGCAGAGAGTTATTAATTGTGAAAACATAAAGGCAGAACAAAGAATTTGCAAGATTAAGGCAATTTATTGATATTAGAATTATTATTATTTTTTTTTTACTGTTGAATACTTGGAAGGTAGGTATTGAATAATTGAAGTGATTTACTGTATGTGTACATTTACACATTTAGTCTAAACAGCACTAAATTTGTCTGAATTATAAACGGTAAAAGTGGTCAAATGAAGAGCCATTTAAAGTGGACTTTAACTAAACTTTATGCAGAACCATAAAAGTATGTTCAGAAGCAGACTGACAGATGGACAGAGTCCATAAGAGTAAACCTTTACTCCATCAGTGCCAGTTATCTGAGTGTCTGTGCTTTTAGAATTGCATTGTTTAGTTCTGACAGCATTTATGTTTTCATTTTATATTGTGAGATACACAAGAAAGAAATGCATATACATTTACAAAATACACATGCAAATCAACTAAATGTTTTTGGTTATTTTTTATTAAAATGTGAGTTGTGGACATGAACATTTTGTAAAAGTTCACGGTTAATGTTTTGGCAAAACAACGTAACTTTTTCAATAAATATTACAAACACAAGTAGCTCTCTGCTGTTTATATTTTGTAAAAGTAACTCACTGAGGAAAAAAACTCTAAGAGACCCCTGCCCTAGATTGTGCTGTTAGCCCAAATGCCTTTTACCTTCTCAGTGCTCACATTTGACCTCTTCTTATTATGTTTATTTGGACAGAATTGTTCCGGGTCGTTGTTTTCTGCTCACAGGAAAAGTAAATGTTACGGGATGTTTTTGTCGCTAATTTCTGACTCTTCTTGTTTGGGTTTGTCTGAGGACTGCTTGCTGTTTACACTTGAATCAAAGACGTACCAGAGTTCTGTTGAAAGCACTCCGAGACCTCTGTTTAAAAGGGGTCTCAGCACATTTTTGGTGCTTACTTAGGTGTCTCTGGAGCATTCAAGTGAAGCAAGCTAATGGAGCAACTGCACCAGAGTCCGTTTGAACCGCACCAAACACGGCAGATGTGAACTCTGTCCTTTATTAGGTGTAAATACTGAAAAAGTTTGGCTCTAAGTTCAACTGTGAATAGGGCAGTGGGTCATAGACTGGGAGACCCAAGTTCAAATCCCATAAACTCTATGTAATCCAGCATTTAAAGCTTCACATCACACTCAGCAGCCAGCTGAGTTAAGAAAACATGTGAATGCTTAGTACAGTTAGTTATAAGTCATTAGTCTTAAGCAGTATCCCACCATGACAGTGTCTACAGTAGTGCATAATGGAGCTGTAAGTAGGAGTCCATGGATCATAATTCCAGGAAATTCTAAGAAGATTCAGAGAAGTTTAGCAAATAGCCTTAACAATAAAGGAACACTAGTTTTAAAATATCTGTGCACTAAATCTTACGTCATTTAAACACTGAAGACCAAATAGATTATATTTTTATTCTTAGTTTAAATACTGAAAGATATAAAGTTCTATTTGTAGATATAGAAAAACACAAAATAAAATGCCTATTAAAACAGCAGGTTATATAAAGGATGTCTCTTAACAGAAAACATATGCCAGCAAAGAGAAAGTGCTCCTTCAATTCATTACATTTTGTAACAAAAACACATCACATTTCCTCTGGTTCATGTAGGCAAAAAAGTTTAAATAAAAGAAAACAAAACAACAACATTCAGCTCAAAACCACTTCAGCTCTGACCAGAGTCTAGTGTTATACACTGTGGTAAAAAAGGTTTTCGGACACCCTTAAAATTTCACACAATCATGAGAAGGTTTGGCTGCATTAGACAGACACAAACAAATACAAACTATGTTTTTTTAAACTGAATTCTTGACCGTTTTAATATGTTAGTTCTCAATATTGTCGGAATCAAAGTCAACAAACAACAGAGAATGTGTTCAATAAACTATCACGTCATCAAATTAATATTTAGTAACTTAAAGAGTGATTCTTAAATGCAATATTTCAAGTGTCCAAACACTTTTTTCCAACACTGTATATATATATATATATATATATATATATATATATATATATATATATATATATACAGTATATACACAATGGGGTAAACCTTTTATAATTTCATGGTTTTCTGAATAAATCTGTCTTAAAATGTGATCTGATCTTCATCTAAGTCAAGGGTATTGACAAACATAATGTGTCTCAAAATACACAAAAAAATCTGATCTCTAATGTCTTTATTGAACACACTCATTCAACATGGCAGTGGAAAAAGTATGTGTGTCCGACCTGCAAATCATCTTTTCTGGCAGAACTGCTTTAGCTCTGTCATATTCTTTGTACATGTTTGGCCCTCTTCAAGTCCATCCATAGCATCTGACAGGCCTGACGTACACACATCCTCACGTTATCCTGAAGAATTGTCTGATATATTTAGGAATTCATCGTTCCCTCAATGATTGGAAGATGGCCAGACCCTGATACAGCAAAGCAGGCCCAAATCCTAATGTTTCCTCCACCAGACTTTACAGTTGGGATGATGTTTTCAGGATGATATGACGTACCCTTTCTACTCCAGATGTAGTGCTGTGTGTTTTTTCAAAATAGTTCAATCTTAGTTTCATCAGTCCACAAAACATTTTGCCAATACCACTGTGAAGTGTCAATGTGCTCTTTTGCAAACCTCAGGCGTGCAGCAGTGTTCTTTTTAGTAAACAGTGGCAGCCTTCGTAGTGTCCTGCCGTAGATACCCTGCTTGTTTAGTGTTTACCGTATTGTAGACTCATGAACAGAGATGTTTGCAAGTTCAAATGATGCCTTTAAATCTTTGGTTGTCATTTGGGATTGATTCTTTACCTCACTGATAAGTCTTTGTTGTGCTCTTGGTGTCATTTTGACCAGGCGGCCACTTCTAGACTGGTGAAAAGTCTTTGAAATTACTGTAACTCTTTCCAGTTTTATGTAAAGCAACAATTCTTGAGCAGAGCTCTTCTGAAAGCTCTTTTTGGTGAGGCATGGCTCACAATCTTCTTGTGCAGAGCAAACTCTAAAGGTTTGAGGGGAAGTAGCTGTAGTCCACACCTATGAACATATTATCTCAATGAGACTCCAGGTGTGCTAAAACCTGACTCCAAATAGCTCTTTTGATCATTAACTATACAGTGTTCACTGACTTTTTCAACTGCCATTTTGAATGTTTAATAAGTGTCTTTAATAAAGAGCTGAAAGAAAATTTTTGTGTAATTATTTTTAGACACATTATGTTTGTGAAAACCCTTGACTAAGATGAAAATCAGATCACATTATATATGTATATATATATATATATATATTAACTTAAATATTGACGCAGTAAATGTACTAAATAAACCAGCAACAATGTCAAAATGCTGAAATACTACTACTAGAATAATCCCAGCAAACGTCCATGTGCTGATAAGCATGTGTCCGTAAGTCTGACAGAGTCTATTCCCGACACGACGAGTGAAGGCTCACCAGTCTGTCTCTCAGTACTGTCTCCAGATCCCGCAGCAGGTCTGAGCCTGGTCCTTGGTCATGGTCCTGTCCTGCTCCAGACCCGGGGCAGAGCACCTCTGAACTGTGGCCACCGAGCAGCAGGCGGTGGAAGTTGTCCCGCTCCAGGAGCCGGCTCATGTTCTGGAGAAAGAAGCCCTCACAGAAGCTGCAGAGCTCTGCTGCTGCGTTCAGCTAAAACACACCACAAAGACAACACAATATGATCACATGCACTACACTCAGTCATTAAGTTAATATGAATATGTGAGTTGTTAGTTTCAATGTTTTAATGTTTTCTTCTATTCTTAAATAAAATTAAATCCATCCACCATCTATTGCCTGCAATAGATGGTGGATGGATTTAATTTTATTTTTTAAGTAGTTAGCGCTACTTTTATTGTTGTTGATTTGTATCTGTGTGTGTAATCAGGTGTGTTAACCTTGGCAGCCTGGTAGATGAGCAAAGCGTTGTCCAGATTGTCCAGACTCTGCGACAGTCGGATCTGGCAGCTCCTCTGCAGCGCTCGCAGCTGGAAGAAGGCACTGACTGGCAACAGCTGCACAAAACAGATCTAGTGACCTCGGTATATACATTTATTTAAATATTATAGTAGGAGGTAAATATGATTGTATACAGCAGGGATGACACAGTTTTATTTGGCTGACATTAAAGGAGAATTATGATTTGCAGAGAAACGCTCATTCAAATGCATTCATTTGACACAAAGGAAAAGAACGATTTAGCAGAGGGGTAGGTATGTTCTTGCCAGGAGGCTAGAGGACTATTCTGAGTGGCATTTAAAAATTGGGTTGCATTTGCATTTTATTTCACCTTGGAATGCCTTAAACATGATACTTTCTAAATGTATAAACTCATCTGTGGCTACCAGCCTGAATTCTGTTGTTTTAACTGTACAGTTGTAGGTTGAGGATGTTACTATTACCTTGATGGCTTCAGCGTAGGACACAGTGAGTCCGTCTGTTCCACCACAGTACAGAGACGCCATCATCAGCTACAAAAACACCCCTCAGTCAGTTCAGTACAGTGCAATACAGTTAAGGAATAGAATAGGATTAGATCATTCAGTTTCAGTATACAAGAAGTTTAATGTTCATGCAACAAGCCATAATCCCCTTTCTGCTTTTGAGTATCTGACTTTTTTGGTTTAAGCTAAGCCAATATGACCCTCCTTGTCTTCTGATAAAGTTAACCAGCAATAAAGTAACATAAATGTGTTGGTGTCTGTGGAGCTTCTCAGTCTCCAGGACATATTCAAGAAAAGGTGTCAAAAAAGGCATCTGGACTATAGATTGTAAATAAAATGGATGTTATCCGCCCATTGGTCCACTATTCACCAATGTTGTCGTTATGACAGGATAATAAAATGGCGATTACATCCGGGGTTTTTGGCTTTTCCTGCATAGTAAAACAATTTTTAGATAGCATAAACGGACATATTAATCAAAAACCCAGAGTTGTCACAAACTTAGCTCTAGAGACCGGAGCCATCCAGGCCAGGCTGTAAACATGATTTTTACTCATGTAAAGTTGCCATTGGGTTTCTCCTTATGTTTCTGCTTGGAGCCTGCCCTCTGGTGGACGACGGTATATCGCTGTATTTCGCTGTATATTGCCGTATGGCGGCGCCCTTACGTGAGGACCGTTTAAGAGGTTCCATGAGAGAGGCTTGATCTGGACTCAGGTTTAAAGGTAAAGACGTTCTGTTCCTCATTGTAGGCACTGTAAATGTCTTTTGTCAAAATTTGAACAACCGTCTTTAAACAGAGGTGGACTGAGACACAATCTTTCCTACATCTACAACAGTATGTTGAAACCAAAATCACAACAAACAAATCAAACACAAGTTATGTTTATGGTTCAGAGGACCATAAAGCCCATTCAGCTCTTAACCACACTGGAACCAGGGTCTTGCTTTCATCAACTTTTGTCCAATTATTGTAGTCTCATGTTAAACCCGTCCCTCTGAGGGATATAAAACTCACAACTGAATGAAGTCCCTTAGATAAAGGATGAAATACATGTCTTCACCTTCAACCCTCTGTACAGATCCCTTCTTTGAAACCTTTTCATAAATGTGTTGGGTTGCCTCTAAGCTTTTTGTCTTCTGTTGTGCTCTCCCAGGTCTGCGCAGAAAACTGTTGATCATGTGCAGGATGCTTAGTCCAGCTCTAGTCGGACCACACATATGCAGTAGTGGGTTTGTTTGCTCTTACTAAGTAAAATCCCAGTCAGACTAAGATGACATGTAGTAAGAGAACTATGTTTACTGAAAAACCAAACAAACCAAAAACAAAAGTATGGTGCAGACAGTGATGACCAACATATATGTTTATTATATCACTTAATGTTTAAGGCTGCAGAGTGAACGTTATCACTAATGTTGTAGTCCTGCCTCATAGAGTTAGGTACAGATTCTTTTGATGGTCATTGTGTGAAATAGGACCATTTTGCCCCCAGTTCTGTCCAGTATACCGCCATAACAGTGAAAGATTCCATTGTGAGTTTACCAGTGAATCAAAAGCTTGTCTGAGTGAACGAAAGGGGGCAGGGCATAGCAAAAGGTCAATTGGTTTCACAACAAGCAGGGAAAACAAAACAGTTCCACAACAATAGAGTTTGTCTGTGCTGTACACTTGATCTGTTCCAAATAAAAGGTCTGGTTGTTCTCATTATTTTGTTGAGTTTTTCTGGCTCCAAACCAGGGTCAAAGCACAAGGTAACTGTACAGGCCTCTGATTGAGGTGTATACATGAAAGTAACTGACTGCAGTAACTACGATAAGTCTGATAGGTATAATATCATGAAAATACATCTGGTCCGTCTCTTCACTCACCTGGAAAGTGTTGTAGGTCATGTGACTAATGTGGATGGTTTTGCTGTCAGGTGAATCACTCAGCAGCTGGCGAAACCTGAGCCACAATCACATCAGAAACATTGTCAATCACTAATAAACATGGACATAGACGTTCAGTTGTAGTTTTCTCTCAACACTGATCAGTGCACAGTAGTAAAATTTGTGTCTGACTTGATTTTTAGTTTAGTTGCTTTGGGTCATTTATCAACAGTATATCTGTTTATAAAAAGTCTCAGACCTTTCAGACGCCGAAATAAGCAGCACGCGATGAGCAAAGAACGGCCTTCCTTCCACCACGAATGTTATATCTGACATTTCTTTATTGTTCAGAAAGTGGACATCTGCAGACGAGGCAAACACACAGACATCACTTAACAATTCTACACACAGAGAATGGAAGTAGTAACTGGGCTCTGGTGTGTTACCGAGTTGTGTCGACAGAGAGACGTCTAAAGGTGAGATGGGAGTAACAGGAGAAGGGCCGTAACAGTGAGAAAGCACTGAGGCCAGCTGCTTTGTTACCATGTAGTCCTAAGCAGAGAAAACACAAAGTAACAAGTGTAATTGGAAAAATGTGGTAATAGCTATGTAATCAACATTGTGTATTTGATATATTTGTAACAGAACACACACAACAAACAAAAAAACTGTGGGAAATTTTGTTAAATACAGCTTATGTGCCTCATAAAAATACTCTAACTGCTGGGAAATGGGATCACTCTCAAATACATAATCACCTGTGCCCACATCTTTTCTGCAATAAAAACAGCGCAGTGTCTGCAGCAAATATGGAAAACCCAATTTTTGCACCAAAAACTAGTAGCGCTTTAGTACATTGGCCCATGAACACAACCTCAGTCCGTACCTTGGTGCTCTTTAAGATGCCAAACAGCAGCGGGACACCTGAGCAGACCAGCTCAGAAGTGTAGTCTTCAGTGGAGATGCTGCTGAACTCCATGAGCAGAGACAGCAGGGTTTGGTCTCGGCTCAGTTCATGAGCTCTGAGCACAGACTGCAGCCAGGTGTGCAGCCTCCAGGGGACACCTGCATGGGTCACATGACACATCACTTCAGCACATGACTCACATGACAGTATTGGACAGTATTAGTGACTGTGACATGAATTGGGATTGATTGGGAATGACACAGACTTAAATGAGGGGTGATTGTAGTGTTTCCAGCGGTGTCTTTTTGATCAATGATTAGTACACTTGTTTTAGCTTTGTGTTTGATAATTGAAGTGAATGGTTGCTTTAAGATGGACTAGATACAACATGGCATTAACAAGACATTTTCCTTCATAAATCTTCTGCTCACTCAAAACTTTGTACATTATAAAGTAGAGAGTATTTGATGATAATAATAATAATAATAATAATAATAATAATAATAATAATAATAATAATAATAATAATAATAATAATAATAATAATAATAATGATAATGATAATAATAATAATAATAATAATAATAATAATAAAATAATAAGCATGGTTTGCACTCTCACCCATGTCTCTGATCTCCATGGTAACGTCCAGGTATCCATGTTCGGCGCTGTAATACGCCGCCTGCTGCAAAGCTTTGATCCTGGCCTTACAGATCCTGGGAGGAGAGGTCCCAGCGTGGCCCTGGTCCTTTTGCTCCACCCCCTCGGCCAGGATCTCCTCCAAAGACAGGACGTCCTCCCGGCTGGGCTCCGGCTGCAGGACCAGCTTCCTTACAATGTTTCTTTTGGATGGTTGTGTCAAAGTAGAAAAGTAAAGGTGTGAGGTGGTTCATCCAATCACCTCCAGGTATTTATATAAAGTACTTGCTATTTGCAAAGGCTTTCTAAAGAAACCCTACCAAATGTGTCCAGATGAGAAGCTTAGAGGAAAATGTCTGTTCCAGAAATACCTACATCTGTAGACATTGTCTTTTTTTATTATTGTGCTAACTGGTGCTGAGGCTGACTCACCTGTGGCCATGTGCAGCAGCACAGCTGAAGCAGTTCATATCCTCGTACAGCGGAGAGTTTCCATGATGCACTCTGAGAAGGGGGTCTGCTCCATACGACAGCAGCAGGCTCACCATGTCATAATGACCTGAGAGGCATAATAATGGTCAGTGATTTACGGTATGTACGTCTGATTAACTAAAGCTGTATTTTTCAGTTGAGGCTGAGCTGTTACCTGCAGAAGCTGCTAACTGCAGAGGGGTCTCAGCGGGGCTGTCCTGTCCCTCCAGAGCCCCGCCCTCCACATCAGCCCCCACCTCCAACAGCAGCTGGAGGAGAAGAACCCACAGCACACACTTGATGTAAAGCACTGATACGTTTCTGTTATTTAATATTTCAGCAACTGACAACTGACTGGGAATAAGCAAATCTGATCAAATGTATAATATCAGATAATTATTCTGACCTGGGCCACAGACAAGTGAGTGTGCAGCACAGCCAGTGTCAGTGCAGTCCAGTGACGTGTCCCGGGGTGGACAGCTGGATATCTGACAGAGCAGCCGTGGATCTACACAAACAAACGGAGACTGAACAGTGTGCTGTGCCACCTGCGACAGATGTAGCACCTGGGGCAGGTAACAACTACTAACAATCATGTAACAAAAGTAATTTGACTTAGATTATCCGCAAATGTGTGATTTTTATAAAGAGCTAAACTAATGTTGCTATGGAAACAGTGAGTAAAAGTTAGACCTAGAGGTCAACAAAACATTTACCACAAAAACACAAACCTGGGAGACAGAGGCATCAGTGTTGCTCTGTGCTCTGCTTGTCAGCCATGCTTTACATTTTTTACCTTATAATTTGTTACATGTGCAAATGACATTGTATCCCTGGTAACTGTGCAGGTGCAAAACAAAATCATTAGTGTTCAATTTGTACTATGGGTGTTAAAAGTGGAATGGAAAAACACTGTTTCTACTGAGTCACTTCTTCTTAGTCACTTTCAGGAAGTACACTTTAATTTTGCGGAAATTTAAAATGCATGAGGGGTTGGATTTGGATAGGGACAGATTAGCATTGAATGTGAGTAGTGAGTGATCAGAGAATGGAAGGTACTTTACAGTCAGTAGGTGTGATGCCAGAGCAGCAGATGAGATCCAGAATATGTCCTTTTGTGTGTGTGGGAAAATTGACAAATTGTTGAATGCCAAAACTGTCCAAACAGGATGTAAAATCTTTAGTGAGAGTGTTATTGACAATGTCCATGTGAATATTGAAGTCCCCCAGTATTATGATGTTGGATGAGAGTGTGGATAGATGTGTGAGGAGTGTTGTGAAGTCCGTGATAAAATCCTTGTTTGACTTTGGCGGTCGGTAGAGGGTGGCCACAATAGTGGGTACAGATCCAGACAGTTCAAACGCAGTGGCCTCGAATGAATGGTAGGCGTCTAGACTCACCGGCGCTATCTTCCAGTTCTCGCAGTAGATTACCGCGAGACCGCCTCCTCGGCCACTGACACAAGGTTGGGAGAGGTAAACAAACCCCGGTGGAGTTGCGTCATTGAGCGTTGTAAAATCATTTGGTTGCTGCCATGTCTCCGTTAGACAGAGAAAGTCCAATTTATGGTCTGTCAGGAGCTCTTGACATTGATGTACAGCAGGTAAGCTAGTCGTAACTCATGCACACAAACAGATGATGGTCTGTATGTGTCAACTGGATAATAGAGTAAAATAGACAGCCTACTCATAGACCTCAGAAGCAGTATCCACAAACATATCTACAAACATATCTTTCTCTGCTCTTTAAACTTTCTTGAAAAGAAAGTTTAAAGAGCAGATCAGCGGCAGCCAAAAAACGCGCCAGCAGTTACTCAACCCGGAAGTGATCTATCTCTAATCTTTCTTTCATCGCCAAAATTCTGGAAAAAACTATTGCTACTCAAATTCACACCCACTTATCTTCCAATAATCTTTATGAAAAATTCCAATCTGGCTTCCGACCCCTCCACAGCACTGAAACTGCCCTCCTTAAAATAACTAATGACCTTCTCCTCTCTGCTGACTCCGGCTCACTCTCCATCCTCCTTCTGCTCGATCTAACTGCAGCCTTTGATACCATCTCACACTCCATCCTCCTGCACAGACTCTCCTCTGTCGGCATCACAGACACAGCCCTCACTTGGTTCCACTCTTACCTCTCAGAACGCACTCAGTTCATCCAGCTCAAATTCTTCACCTCCCATCCTGTCCCCGTCACCACAGGTGTACCTCAGGGCTCGGTACTAGGGCCCCTACTGTTCATCATCTACCTTCTCCCCCTTGGTAACATCTTTCAAAAACATAACATTGACTTCCACTGCTACGCTGATGACACCCAGCTCTACCTCCCAAACAAACCTCTCACCCTCCTCCCTAATCAACTGCCTCTCTGAAATTAAATCTTGGTTCACCACAAACTTCCTCAAACTAAACAGTGATAAAACTGAACTGCTCTTAATAGGCACCAAAAACACCCTAAACAAAATCAATAACTTCTCCATTACTTTTGAAAACTCCACCATCACCCCCTCCCCTCAGGTAAAGAGTCTGGGTGTCATCCTCGACAGCACACTCTCCTACACTTCCCAGTAGCGGTTTTAGGCACGGGTGAACCGGGCAGCCGCCCGGGGCGGCATTTTTTCGTGACACATTGGGGGCGGCAGCACGAGCAGATTAATAAAGAAAAAAATAATTAAAAAATAAATAAATAAATAAATCCTCTGCGTCGCGAAGCGTTTTTTATCATTTATATCATTTCACTGTGTGTGTAATTGGCTAATTGGCGCTCCCTGCAGCTGCCGGCGCCCCTGCTTGCTGAAAATGTACCAAGCACAGAAGCTGTGTGTTGTGAGAGAAGTGTAAAAGGGGGAGGGGCGAGAGGCGCGGGAGACATTTCACCTCTGGGTCTCTCTCAAACGGAACGGACAGCCTAGTTCCTGCAAATGAAACTAGGTAATACGTAATACAAAACAATTATGCGGTCATAAAGGTGAATTGGTTTAGTCTTGACTTCTGGTCGTGAGTGACAGTTGGGGGGGATGGGAAATCTGTTGATTGTCGAGTGCCAAATAAACAGAGATGGAGAAGAAAAGGTCAAAGCCATCAGGTGCCCAATTTGGAAAAAAAAAGAAAAGAAGAGGAGGAGAAACAAGCAAAATATTAAGGTATGCAACTATGTTCTCTCTCTCTGTATGATTACAGTATCCATTTCATGAATGAAGAGCTAATGTTAATTGGTGGTGGGTATAACTCTTTGTTAGCCTTTTTGCTAATGATGCTTGCTATGCTTATACAACAATAATTTGGTTTCAACTCACTAATGAGATCTAATTTATAATATTGTGCTTTGCAATAAAACTGTTAAGAGTTCAGTTATCATTTCCATCTGTTGGTTTAACGTTAGGCTCTGTAAATAACCAACGGCATTTTCAAATCTTTAGGTTAAAGACGAACATTTGCTATGTAGCTATTTGCTACACAGTGTGCTAAGTATAGTTTCCTAAGTATAGTTTTACAAGTCATAACTAAAAGTGTGTCATGCTTAGAATTTGAGGCAGTAACCAAAGAGCTAATAGGTCTTTCATGAAAGTTAGATTAATATACAAATTAATATCCTGAAACCCAAAAAGATTTTGGTGATTAAAAAAATAAAATCCCATTGTTTTTGCCTATACATATAATTTAAAGTAATTTTATTTTTTAAACAACTGACCATCCCAGTGACCATAGCATAACATGAATAAAATATAATTTTTCAATATTTTTTTTTTTACCATTTGTTTCTATGCTCTAAACAATGTGATGACATGAAAGGAAAAAAATGAAAAATAAATAAATAAATAAATGTTTTTTTCCGGGTCTGGGAGGATATAGCGTGTAATGACAGACATTTAGTGTGTAAGAGCATGTTTATGTAACCCTTCTATTTGACCCCAGGCTGTTTTAGCTTTATAAAACATTATCCTATTTTATTTTTTATTTATTTAACCTTTATTTAACCAGGAGAGTCCCACTGAGATTACAAATCTCTTTTGCAGGGGAGTCCTGGCCCCATGTGTGTTTGGGGGGGACTGTTGTACATGTTTTTGGTGGTAGGGGAAACCGGAGTACCCGGAGGAAACCTATGCAGACACAGGGAGAACATGCAAACTCCACACAGAAAGGCCCTGCCCTGGATGGGAATCGAACTATCGACCTTCTTGCTGTGAGGCAGGCGTGCTAACCACTTTGCCACTGTGCCGCCAATGTGATGACATGAAAGTCTTTTTCCTATGGTCTTTTGATTTCAAATGCAATTCAATTGCAATTTCAGGAGCACTTCTAAAATATTTTGGAGCATCCTCTGCCACTGGTCAGGATGAGCCAACCACCTCCCCCGCTACACAGGCCTCTTCTGTAATGGTCTCGACCCTTCAGGATGAGCCAACCACCTCCCCCGCTACACAGGCCTCTTCTGTAATGGTCTCGACCCTTCAGGATGAGCCAACCACCTCCTCCGCTACACAGGCCTCTTCTGTAATGGTCTCGACCCTTCAAGATGAGCCAACCACCTCCTCGAAAGGGGTCTCGCCCAGGGTGTATTTCAATGTAGAACCGCCACTGACACTTCCCACATCAATAATGTCATCCGCTCTGCCTACTTTCACCTCCGCCCCTCCCTCACACCACCCTCTACTGCCGTCCTTGTGCACAGCCTCATCACCTCCCGCCTGGATTACTGCAACTCCCTTCTGTTTGGTCTCCCTCAAAAAACCCTTCATAAACTTCAACTGGTCCAGAACTCAGCCGCCCGCATAATCACACATACACCCTCCACCAATCACATCACACCCGTCCTGCAACAGCTCCACTGGCTCCATCACATATCGCATCAACTATAAAATAATGCTCCTCACATTTAAAGCCATACACAACCTTGCACCTCCATATCTCTTTGAGCTCCTCCACATATCCACCCCTGCCCGCTCCCTCCGCTCCTCCTCCTCTCTACAGCTCTCAGTCCCTCCTGCCCATCTTGTAACCATGGGGAGTAGAGCCTTCAGCCGCTCTGCTCCCCAGCTTTGGAACTCTCTCCCCTCTGACCTCCGCAACACAGACACACTGCCACATTTCATATCCAAACTCCAAACACATCTGTTCAGACTGGCCTACTCACTCCCTTCATAACTGACTGTCCTGTCATCAATATATGTAATTGTTGTTGTTTTTCTTGTTGTTTTTTAAATCTTGATTTTAATTGGTTTTAATTATGTGCCATTGTATTTTTACTAATGTTGTAAGGCGACCTTGAGTGTCCAGAAAGGCGCGTTATAGATAAAATGTATTATTATTATTATTATTATAACATAATGATTTTGTTGTGTGTGCTACAGCTCAGTTATAGGTGACTTACCTGCAGGTCAAGCCGAGCCCCAGCCTGGATGAGGATCTGGACCAGAGCCTCATCTCCTGCTGCAGAGGCGTACATCAGAGCTGTCATTCCCTGCACAAACACATCTGTTATTTATTTCTCTCCTTCTGTATTGTGTCTGTAAAGTGAGTGTGGGCTCTCACCCGGTCGTCCATGGTGTCCACCCCCTCCGCCCCCAGCAGCTCTGTGGCCTGATCCAGCAGGTCGGCCCTACCAGAGCAGAGCATCCTGAAACCCAGGTCCAGCTGGAAACGCTCAGTGGCTGATTTAGCATCGAGGCAGCGGAGAGACTGGAAACAGCACTCTGACCTGTATTTACAGACACACAGACATGAGACAGTGAAGATAAACACACAGCCGTACGTTCAGCTGAATCTTACCTGAGCTGTCTTGGCTCACAGTCGAGGTCAGGGAGGAGCAGCCTGGCTGCCTGTCTCACATCATCACTGTCCACCAACACGCTACGCCGATGTTCAGCGTGGACTACCACCACTCGGATCCACTCAGAGAGTGGTGGCAGCAGCAGGACAGGCCTACAGGAGCCAAACATTACAATTATATAACACTAGAGACACAAGACTTTAAAAATGCACAAACACATCTGTCTTTAATTGCAGTAATTTAAAGTTCCCAGTGGAGCTGTTGCTGCATGTAAATGGCTCAATGGGTCCTAGTGCTCAACAGACCCCTGCACAAAGCACCAATAAAACAGTAAACAAGTAAAATACATTTGTAAATTGTAAAATGCCTGACGTCAAGTCGCAGAGCTCTATGACAGTTTTAATACACACTTATTAACAGTAATAAACCCATAAGACAATTTCAGAAAGAGTGCTAACAATTATTAAAGTATTCATGCATTTCTAGCCATGACAGGATATGTCATTATACATGTTCTATGTGAAGATTATACACGTTCTATATGAAGATTATACACGTTCTATGTGAAGATTATACACGTTCTATGTGAAGATTATACACGTTCTATGTGAATATTATACACGTTCTATGTGAAGATTATACACGTTCTATGTGAATATTATACATGTTCTATGTGAATATTATACATGTTCTATATGAATATTATACATGTTCTATGTGAATATTATACACGTTCTATGTGAAGATTATACGCGTTCTATATAAATTTTATACACGTTCTATATGAATATTATACACATTCTATGTGAAGATTATACACGTTCTATATGAATATTATACACGTTCTATGTGAAGATTATACATGTTCTATGTGAATATTATACATGTTCTATATGAATATTATACACGTTCTATGTGAATATTATACACGTTCTATGTGAAGATTATACACGTTCTATGTGAAGATTATACATGTTCTATGTGAATATTATACATGTTCTATGTGAATATTATACACGTTCTATGTGAAGATTATACACGTTCTATGTGAATATTATACACGTTCTATGTGAAGATTATACACGTTCTATATGAATATTATACATGTTCTATATGAATATTATACACGTTCTATGTGAAGATTATACACGTTCTATGTGAAGATTATACACGTTCTATATGAATATTATACACGTTCTTTATGAATATTATACACGTTCTATATGAAGATTATACACGTTCTATATGAATATTATACATGTTCTATATGAATATTATACACGTTCTATGTGAAGATTATACACGTTCTATGTGAAGATTATACACGTTCTATATGAATATTATACACGTTCTATTAAAGATTATACACGTTCTATGTGAATATTATACACGTTCTATATGAAAATTATACACATTCTATGTGAAGATTATACACGTTCTATATGAATATTATACACGTTCTATGTGAAGATTATACACGTTCTATATGAATATTATACACAATCTATGTGAATATTATACACGTTCTATGTGAATATTATACACGTTCTATATGAATATTATACACGTTCTATATGAATATTATACACGTTCTATGTAAAGATTATACACGTTCTATATGAATATTATACACGTTCTATGTGAAGATTATACACGTTCTATGTGAATATTATACACGTTCTATGTGAATATTATACACGTTCTATGTGAAGATTATACACGTTCTATGTGAATAATATACACGTTCTATGTGAATATTATACACGTTCTATGTGAAGATTATACACGTTCTATATGAATATTATACACGTTCTATATGAATATTATACACGTTCTATGTGAAGATTATACACGTTCTATATGAATATTATACACGTTCTATGTGAAGATTATACACGTTCTATGTGAAGATTATACACGTTCTATATGAATATTATACACGTTCTATGTGAATATTATACACTTTCTATGTGAATATTATACACGTTCTATATGAATATTATACACGTTCTATGTGAATATTATACACTTTCTATGTGAATATTATACACGTTCTATATGAATATTATACACGTTCTATGTGAAGATTATACACGTTCAGTGAAGATTATACACGTTCTATGTGAAGATTATACACGTTCTATGTGAAGATTATACACGTTCTATATGAATATTATACACAATCTATGTGAATATTATACACGTTCTATGTGAATTTTATACACGTTCTATATGAATTTTATACATGTTCTATGTGAATTTTATACACGTTCTATATGAATTTTATACACGTTCTATGTGAATTTTATACACGTTCTATATGAATTTTATACACGTTCTAAGTGAATATTATACACGTTCAATGTGAATTTATACATGTTCTATGTGAATATTATACACGTTCTATATGAATATTATACACGTTCTATGTGAAGATTATACATGTTCTATATGAATATTATACACGTTCTATGTGAATATTATACACGTTCTATGTGAAGATTATACACGTTCTTTGTGAATATTATACACGTTCTATGTGAAGATTATACACGTTCTATGTGAATATTATACACGTTCAATGTGAATTTTATACATGTTCTATGTGAATATTATACACGTTCTATGTGAAGATTATACATGTTCTATATGAATATTATACACTTTCTATGTGAATATTATACACGTTCTATGTGAAGATTATACACGTTCTATATGAATATTATACACATTCTAAATGAATATTATACACGTTCTATGTGAAGATTATACACGTTCTATGTGAATATTATACACGTTCTATGTGAAGATTATACATGTTCTATGTGAATATTATACACGTTCTATGTGAAGATTATACATGTTCTATGTGAATATTATACACGTTCTATATGAAGATTATACACGTTCTATCTGAAGATTATACACGTTCTATGTGAATATTATACACGTTCTATGTGAATATTATACACGTTCAATGTGAATTTTATACATGTTCTATGTGAATATTATACACGTTCTATGTGAAGATTATACACGTTCTTTGTGAATATTATACACGTTCTATGTGAAGATTATACACGTTCTATGTGAAGAATATACACGTTCTAAGTGAATATTATACACGTTCTATGTGAATTTTATACATGTTCTATGTGAATATTATACACGTTCTATGTGAAGATTATACACGTTCTATGTGAAGATTATACACGTTCTATGTGAATATTATACACGTTCAATGTGAATTTCATACATGTTCTATGTGAATATTATACACGTTCTATGTGAAGATTATACACGTTCTTTGTGAATATTATACACGTTCTATGTGAATATTATACACGTTCTATGTGAAGATTATACACGTTCTATATGAATATTATACACGTTCTATATGAATATTATACACGTTCTATGTGAAGATTATACATGTTCTATATGAATATTATACACGTTCTATGTGAATATTATACACGTTCTATGTGAAGATTATACACGTTCTATATGAATATTATACACGTTCTATATCAATATTATACACATTCTATGTGAATATTATACACGTTCTATATGAATATTATACACGTTCTATGTGAATATTATACACGTTCTATGTGAAGATTATACACGTTCTATATGAATATTATACACGTTCTATATGAATATTATACACGTTCTATTAAAGATTATACACGTTCTATATGAATATTATACACGTTCTATATCAATATTATACACGTTCTATATGAATATTATACACGTTCTATATGAATATTATACACGTTCTATGTGAAGATTATACACATTCTATGTGAAGATTATACATGTTCTATATGAATATTATACACGTTCTATGTGAATATTATACACGTTCTATGTGAAGATTATACACGTTCTATATGAATATTATACACGTTCTATATCAATATTATACACATTCTATGTGAATATTATACACGTTCTATATGAATATTATACACGTTCTATGTGAATATTATACACGTTCTATGTGAAGATTATACACGTTCTATATGAATATTATACACGTTCTATTAAAGATTATACACGTTCTATATGAATATTATACACGTTCTATATCAATATTATACACGTTCTATATGAATATTATACACGTTCTATATGAATATTATACACGTTCTATGTGAAGATTATACACATTCTATGTGAAGATTATACATGTTCTATATGAATATTATACACGTTCTATGTGAATATTATACACGTTCTATGTGAAGATTATACACGTTCTATATGAATATTATACACGTTCTATATGAATATTATACACGTTCTATTAAAGATTATACACGTTCTATATGAATATTATACACGTTCTATGTGAAGATTATACACGTTCTTTGTGAATATTATACACGTTCTATGTGAAGATTATACATGTTCTATGTGAATATTATACACGTTCTATGTGAAGATTATACACGTTCTTTGTGAATATTATACACGATCTATGTGAATATTATACACGTTCTATATGAATATTATACACGTTCTATGTGAAGATTATACACGTTCTATATGAATATTATACACGTTCTATGTGAATATTATACACGTTCTATGTGAAGATTATACACGTTCTATATGAATATTATACACATTCTATGTGAAGATTATACACGTTCTATATGAATATTATACACGTTCTATGTGAATATTATACACGTTCTATGTGAAGATTATACACGTTCTATATGAATATTATACACGTTCTATATGAATATTATACACGTTCTATTAAAGATTATACACGTTCTATATGAATATTATACAGTTCTATGTGAAGATTATACACGTTCTATGTGAATATTATACACATTCTATGTGAATATTATACACATTCTAAATGAATATTATACTCGTTCTATGTGAAGATTATACACGTTCTATATGAATATTATACACGTTCTATTAAAGATTATACACGTTCTATATGAATATTATACACGTTCTATGTGAAGATTATACACGTTCTATGTGAATATTATACACGTTCTATGTGAACATTATACACATTCTAAATGAATATTATACACGTTCTATGTGAAGATTATACACGTTCTTTGTGAATATTATACACGTTCTATGTGAAGATTATACATGTTCTATGTGAATATTATACACGTTCTATGTGAAGATTATACATGTTCTATGTGAATATTATACACGTTCTATGTGAATATTATACACGTTCAATGTGAATTTTATACATGTTCTATGTGAATATTATACACGTTCTATGTGAAGATTATACACGTTCTATGTGAAGATTATACACGTTCTATATGAAGATTATACACGTTCTATCTGAAGATTATACACGTTCTATGTGAATATTATACACGTTCTATGTGAATATTATACACGTTCAATGTGAATTTTATACATGTTCTATGTGAATATTATACACGTTCTATGTGAAGATTATACACGTTCTATGTGAAGATTATACACGTTCTAAGTGAATATTATACACGTTCTATGTGAATTTTATACATGTTCTATGTGAATATTATACACGTTCTATGTGAAGATTATACACGTTCTAAGTGAATATTATATCTCTATGTGAAGATTATACATGTTCTATGTGAATATTATACACGTTCTATGTGAAGATTATACACGTTCTATGTGAAGATTATACATGTTCTATGTGAATATTATACACGTTCTATGTGAAGATTATACACGTTCTATGTGAAGATTATACACGTTCTATGTGAATATTATACACGTTCTATGTGAATTTTATACATGTTCTATGTGAATATTATACACGTTCTATGTGAAGATTATACACGTTCTTTGTGAATATTATACACGTTCTATGTGAATATTATACACGTTCTATGTGAAGATTATACACGTTCTATGTGAAGATTATACACGTTCTATGTGAATATTATACACGTTCAATGTGAATTTTATACATGTTCTATGTGAATATTATACACGTTCTATGTGAAGATTATACACGTTCTTTGTGAATATTATACACGTTCTATGTGAATATTATACACGTTCTATGTGAAGATTATACACGTTCTATATGAATATTATACACGTTCTATGTGAATATTATACACGTTCTATGTGAAGATTATACACGTTCTATGTGAAGATTATACACGTTCTATATGAATATTATACACGTTCTATTAAAGATTATACACGTTCTTAGTTTTGTCAAAAATATCGATATTTCGATAAGTATCGATACTGAAATATCTCAAACGATACGATATTCATTTCCCGAAGTTTCGATACTGAGTATCGATACCGAGTATCGATATCGAGTTTTTTTTTTTTTTTTTTTTTACTTGCATTATTGGTTTCTGAAAGTATGACAATCTGAGAGGCCTTTGAACAAGTGCACTACATCAGGCGATCTGGACCGCAAGACAGTATTCATAATTACAAGCGCATTGTGTAAAACATATTTTTGAACCTGCACTTACGTCAACACGCTGGTCCTCAGGTTACTATAGTTACGGACAGTGCAGCGGGAAATTTCAACATGTTTAGCGTAGCCTGATAATGAGTTAGAAACAACTAAAATTTAAAAGCCTTGGCAAAACATAATAAAGATTCACTGACTTTATGGACGGAGGGAACGTTTATTTTAATCAGAAAATAATTTGGCTTGAATTGATGATTTTGTATTTAAAATGTTCTCACACATGAAGGAGTACTAGGCATAATATGCAGGATTCCAGGCTGTTGTCATTAAACCACCAGGTCCTGAGCTTTAGCTTTAGCTTCTTTTGATTTTGTAGTATTTTCCTTTTGTCTGTGAGCTGTGTTTATAAAAGCTAAACACTCAAACATCCTCCTCATGTAACCAAAGAATAAAATACAGAAAACAGTGGATTATCAACATTCATCTCCATATTGTTTAAGAGGCTGTAGGTGTGGAATAAATGAGACTTTACTTTAAAGAATTATATTCAAACACATCCTTTTATTAAAAATTTCCGGACCCCTCACGGTGAGGAAAGTTAACTAAGGTCTAAGCGGACCTTGGCTGATTTTATATTTATCTTTAAATAAAAAAATTTAAAATAATAATATTGTGACAGTTGTTTTCCCTTTGGTATCGAAAATGGTATCGAATATCGATATTTTTGAAGGTATCGTATCGAAGTTAGAAATTCCAGTATCGTGACAACACTACACGTTCTATATGAATATTATACACGTTCTATGTGAAGATTATACACGTTCTATGTGAATATTATACACGTTCTATGTGAATATTATACACGTTCTATGTGAAGATTATACACGTTCTATGTGAATATTATACATGTTCTATTTGAATATTATACACGTTCTATGTGAAGATTATACACGTTCTATGTGAATATTATACACATTCTATGTGAATATTATACACATTCTATGTGAAGATTATACACGTTCTATGTGAAGATTATACACGTTCTATATGAATATTATACACATTCTATGTGAAGATTATACACGTTCTATGTGAATATTATACATGTTCTATTTGAATATTATACACGTTCTATGTGAAGATTATACACGTTCTATGTGAATATTATACACATTCTATGTGAATATTATACACATTCTATGTGAAGATTATACACGTTCTATGTGAAGATTATACACGTTCTATATGAATATTATACACATTCTAAATGAATATTATACACGTTCTATGTGAAGATTATACACGTTCTATGTGAATATTATACACGTTCTATGTGAAGATTATACATGTTCTATGTGAATATTGTACACGTTCTATGTGAATATTATACACGTTCTATGTGAATATTATACACGTTCTATGTGAAGATTATACACGTTCTATCTGAAGATTATACACGTTCTATATGAATATTATACACGTTCTATGTGAATATTATACACGTTCTATGTGAATATTATACACGTTCTATGTGAACATTATACACATTCTAAATGAATATTATACACGTTCTATGTGAAGATTATACACGTTCTATGTGAATATTATACACGTTCTATGTGAATATTATACACGTTCTATGTGAATATTATACACATTCTATGTGAATATTATACACGTTCTAAGTGAATATTATACACGTTCAATGTGAATTTTATACATGTTCTATGTGAATATTATACACGTTCTATGTGAATTTTATACATGTTCTATGTGAATATTATACACGTTCTAAGTGAATATTATACACGTTCAATGTGAATTTTATACATGTTCTATGTGAATATTATACACGTTCTATGTGAAGATTATACACGTTCTTTGTGAATATTATACTTATTGTATGTGAAGATTATACACGTTCTATGTGAATATTATACACGTTCAATGTGAATAATATACACGTTCTATGTGAATATTATACTTATTCTATGTGAAGATTATACACGTTCTATGTGAATATTATACACGTTCTATGTAAAGATTATACACGTTCTATGTGAATATTATACACGTTCTATGTGAAGATTATACACGTTCTATGTGAAGATTATACACGTTCTAAGTGAATATTATACACGTTCTATATCAATATTATACACGTTCTATATGAATATTATACACGTTCTATATGAATATTATACACGTTCTATGTGAAGATTATACACATTCTATGTGAAGATTATACATGTTCTATATGAATATTATACACGTTCTATGTGAATATTATACACGTTCTATGTGAAGATTATACACGTTCTATATGAATATTATACACGTTCTATATCAATATTATACACATTCTATGTGAATATTATACACGTTCTATATGAATATTATACACGTTCTATGTGAATATTATACACGTTCTATGTGAAGATTATACACGTTCTATATGAATATTATACACGTTCTATATGAATATTATACACGTTCTATTAAAGATTATACACGTTCTATATGAATATTATACACGTTCTATATCAATATTATACACGTTCTCTATATGAATATTATACACGTTCTATACGAATATTATACACGTTCTATGTGAAGATTATACACATTCTATGTGAAGATTATACATGTTCTATATGAATATTATACACGTTCTATGTGAATATTATACACGTTCTATGTGAAGATTATACACGTTCTATATGAATATTATACACGTTCTATATGAATATTATACACGTTCTATTAAAGATTATACACGTTCTATATGAATATTATACACGTTCTATGTGAAGATTATACACGTTCTTTGTGAATATTATACACGTTCTATGTGAAGATTATACATGTTCTATGTGAATATTATACACGTTCTATGTGAAGATTATACACGTTCTTTGTGAATATTATACACGATCTATGTGAATATTATACACGTTCTATATGAATATTATACACGTTCTATGTGAAGATTATACACGTTCTATATGAATATTATACACGTTCTATGTGAATATTATACACGTTCTATGTGAAGATTATACACGTTCTATATGAATATTATACACATTCTATGTGAAGATTATACACGTTCTATATGAATATTATACACGTTCTATGTGAATATTATACAGTTCTATGTGAAGATTATACACGTTCTATATGAATATTATACACGTTCTATATGAATATTATACACGTTCTATTAAAGATTATACACGTTCTATATGAATATTATACACGTTCTATGTGAAGATTATACACGTTCTATGTGAATATTATACACATTCTATGTGAATATTATACACATTCTAAATGAATATTATACTCGTTCTATGTGAAGATTATACACGTTCTATATGAATATTATACACGTTCTATTAAAGATTATACACGTTCTATATGAATATTATACACGTTCTATGTGAAGATTATACACGTTCTATGTGAATATTATACACGTTCTATGTGAACATTATACACATTCTAAATGAATATTATACACGTTCTATGTGAAGATTATACACGTTCTTTGTGAATATTATACACGTTCTATGTGAAGATTATACATGTTCTATGTGAATATTATACACGTTCTATGTGAAGATTATACATGTTCTATGTGAATATTATACACGTTCTATATGAAGATTATACACGTTCTATCTGAAGATTATACACGTTCTATGTGAATATTATACACGTTCTATGTGAATATTATACACGTTCAATGTGAATTTTATACATGTTCTATGTGAATATTATACACGTTCTATGTGAAGATTATACACGTTCTATGTGAAGATTATACACGTTCTATGTGAAGATTATACACGTTCTAAGTGAATATTATACACGTTCTATGTGAATTTTATACATGTTCTATGTGAATATTATACACGTTCTATGTGAAGATTATACACGTTCTAAGTGAATATTATACACGTTCTATGTGAAGATTATACATGTTCTATGTGAATATTATACACGTTCTATGTGAAGATTATACACGTTCTATGTGAAGATTATACATGTTCTATGTGAATATTATACACGTTCTATGTGAAGATTATACACGTTCTATGTGAAGATTATACACGTTCTATGTGAATATTATACACGTTCTATGTGAATTTTATACATGTTCTATGTGAATATTATACACGTTCTATGTGAAGATTATACACGTTCTTTGTGAATATTATACACGTTCTATGTGAATATTATACACGTTCTATGTGAATATTATACACGTTCAATGTGAATAATATACACGTTCAATGTGAATTTTATACATGTTCTATGTGAATATTATACACGTTCTATGTGAAGATTATACACGTTCTTTGTGAATATTATACACGTTCTATGTGAATATTATACACGTTCTATGTGAAGATTATACACGTTCTATATGAATATTATACACGTTCTATGTGAATATTATACACGTTCTATGTGAAGATTATACACGTTCTATGTGAAGATTATACACGTTCTATATGAATATTATACACGTTCTATTAAAGATTATACACGTTCTATATGAATATTATACACGTTCTATGTGAAGATTATACACGTTCTATGTGAATATTATACATGTTCTATTTGAATATTATACACGTTCTATGTGAAGATTATACACTTCTATGTGAATATTATACACATTCTATGTGAATATTATACACATTCTATGTGAAGATTATACACGTTCTATGTGAAGATTATACACGTTCTATATGAATATTATACACATTCTATGTGAAGATTATACACGTTCTATGTGAATATTATACATGTTCTATTTGAATATTATACACGTTCTATGTGAAGATTATACACGTTCTATGTGAATATTATACACATTCTATGTGAATATTATACACATTCTATGTGAAGATTATACACGTTCTATGTGAAGATTATACACGTTCTATATGAATATTATACACATTCTAAATGAATATTATACACGTTCTATGTGAAGATTATACACGTTCTATGTGAATATTATACACGTTCTATGTGAAGATTATACACGTTCTATGTGAATATTATACACGTTCTATGTGAAGATTATGCATGTTCTATGTGAATATTGTACACGTTCTATGTGAATATTATACACGTTCTATGTGAATATTATACACGTTCTATGTGAAGATTATACACGTTCTATGTGAATATTATACACGTTCTATCTGAAGATTATACACGTTCTATATGAATATTATACACGTTCTATCTGAAGATTATACACGTTCTATGTGAATATTATACACGTTCTATGTGAATATTATACACGTTCTATGTGAACATTATACACATTCTAAATGAATATTATACACGTTCTATGTGAAGATTATACACGTTCTATGTGAATATTATACATGTTCTATGTGAATATTATACACGTTCTATGTGAACATTATACACATTCTAAATGAATATTATACACGTTCTATGTGAAGATTATACACGTTCTATGTGAATATTATACACGTTCTATGTGAAGATTATACATGTTCTATGTGAATATTATACACATTCTATGTGAATATTATACACGTTCTAAGTGAATATTATACACGTTCAATGTGAATTTTATACATGTTCTATGTGAATATTATACACGTTCTATGTGAATTTTATACATGTTCTATGTGAATATTATACACGTTCTAAGTGAATATTATACACGTTCAATGTGAATTTTATACATGTTCTATGTGAATATTATACACGTTCTATGTGAAGATTATACACGTTCTTTGTGAATATTATACTTATTGTATGTGAAGATTATACACGTTCTATGTGAATATTATACACGTTCAATGTGAATAATATACACGTTCTATGTGAATATTATACTTATTCTATGTGAAGATTATACACGTTCTATGTGAATATTATACACGTTCTATGTAAAGATTATACACGTTCTATGTGAATATTATACACGTTCTATGTGAAGATTATACACGTTCTATGTGAAGATTATACACGTTCTAAGTGAATATTATACACGTTCTATGTGAAGATTATACATGTTCTATGTGAATATTATACACGTTCTATGTGAAGATTATACACGTTCTATGTGAAGATTATACACGTTCTATGTGAAGATTATACACGTTCTAAGTGAATATTATACACGTTCTATGTGAAGATTATACACGTTCAATGTGAATATAACACACCTCTCTCTGGTTAGCGTCATACTCGGGGACCGAAGGTTCAGGTTCTCCATAAAGTCTATCTGAGGGCCCGACAGAAAGTAATACAATGTGTGAAGAGCATCAGGGGTCCAAGATAATGGCAGCAGACTGGCTGATGGAGCAGAGCAGACTGGTGGAGTGGGGGCGTGTGGACGCTGCATGTGATGCATGGCCCGGAACACCAGGTCACCTGAAGCGACACAGGAATGTAAATGCAATAATAAATATAATGTTTTGTAAAAAAAAAAGTGAATAATTATGATAAGAATGACTTTATTACACAGATTGTTTTTTTTTTTACTGATTTTTGTTTATGTGAACAACAACTACTTATATGTTCCATAACTTTTGAAGATAAAATTTTTATCAAATGTGTCGTTTTTGCCCTATTTTATTAATTCTGGAGGCAAAACTGCATCTGCAACTGTTTTTTGCATAAAACATGCCAAATTTAATTAGATTAAAAATCAATCAATAAAAAGTATAGATAATAAGTAATTTGACCAATGGATCTGTGTGTGCCGTGTTGACAGGGTTTAAATAATTTCAGCTCAAGTAAAAACTTTCAGCAGGTACAGGCTAGGTTTGTTGCCGGTGGCATATTTCATTGAACATATTTGTTTAAGCTACATGAGTTACTGCTCTCTTTCTACTTTGGTTAATGATAAAATGCAGTGACATAGTGGGCACCATCACTGAGTAACTGAGTAAGTACATTCATTTAGTGTGGTCTAATCAATAAACTGTAAAGGTGGTTCTGTGTGCTGGTCATAATGTGCAGCTTTATGGGCTACGGTGGCCTGGAGGTCTGAAGAGGGTTTTGTTTCCTCAGACAGAAAGCTCTTTTTACATAACTGAGTCTCCGGGGACTTACTGAGCTCGGCGAGGCTGCCCACACCAGTGACCCCCAGTGACTGTTCGAGAGACCGCAGCTCCATCTGGATGTACATGTCCTCCCGGCTCTCCACTGGAGTCTTGGGAGCCTTGAGGCTGCAGAGAGCTTGCACACACAGCTCGCCTACAAACACACACATGGTTAGTTTTACATGTTTACAGCTGATATCCGGTCATCCAGTTGTTTGAACTCCTTTCGTTTTGGACAGAATGCGTTGTCGTGTAAATAGCCTCTAAAGCAACTTGAATATCAAAACACTCACTAATGTTCTCTACCACTCCCTGACAGCACACACATAGTCAATCAGTTGCCATTCGCTAAAACCATTCTATTTATGCAAATTTTGTAATTTTTTTAACTTCTATTGCTAAAACGTCTGCTGACTTCTGGTTCAAATTTAATTTTCTCATTTGTAAATTAGGAAGTTAAAATTTTAAAATAATGTGCTATTGAAATGTGAAAGACAAATCACAAGTACATTTTTCTCTTTGAAATTCCACTGCACAACAGATAACGATTGCTGTACAAACTAAATCCACACCGCTGCACTTTGCGTCCCTTTGAATAGGTTTTGCTGACCTTGAGCTTTGCACAAAGAGCGGGCTTTAATGAGCACACCCCACATGTCACTGCAGTAAACGGGCTCTCAGTGCGACTCTGCCTGTAATCACTTACACTGACGACAGCTCTGATGGCCTTTCCTCAGGTTAATGAGTCAAACACTGGGCTTTGTGAGGAAAGAAAGAGAAAGTGTCACATAATGAGCTCAGATTGGCCGCTGTGTTTACTAACTGAACAGGCTTCTATTCATTAGACTACGCTCTCACAGCAGTGTTTTGTGCTCTCTACCCCCAAAGCACACCTCTGCTCATACCCCAAACAAGAACCTGGGTCCTCAGAGACGGCCCAGGTCAGCAGAGTATAATACTACAACTGTGTATCCACAATAACAGCACTTTATTGTGAGGAGCCTGTGGTGAGGACCGAGCCGAGGCTTATTATGACTCTCCACACACGGGGCTCCTATTAATCCAAGGGGTAGTCTAAAAAACTGGATCAGAAAAGCTTATAAACCTACTTTTTACTTCTGTTAAACAATAGAATAGAGACGAAAACAATGCTTTTAGTGTGTTTACTGTCTCTAAGTGCTGTGTTCGTTTAAATAAAAATGATCTCACTTCTGCTGAAGCAAGTCTCCATAAACAGTGACACAAAAAAATTAAAAAACAGTAAAATATAAAAAGATTTATTGAGGTAATACTCAGGGATTGGTTAAATAGGACTATACCATGAGAAGTAAAAGGTTTTAACATATATTGTCAGTCATTTGTAAATTGTTTGATTTAGCATTTTTTGTTGGATAAAAAACAAACAGAAATATAAGTTGAAATGGACATTTTAACCTAAAGTATCCTCCAAGGAAATTGTTAATGCAGCAGTCTGTTTGATGTTGAAATGTGCCTTAGGTCATTCTATCAGTGCAATCCAACATGTATTTGAGTTAAGACTGACTCAAGTTAGACTTGTATTTTCTCCTTGTGTAGACCCGGAAGAACAAATGGATGGACCAATAGATGATGAAACGAGTGACAATGAAAGGAAAGCAAGATTAGAGTAACAAATGTTCCCCATCTGTTGAGTTATACGATTTATTTTTTATGTGTGGCTGGAAATGAGACTGAACTGTCACTTATAATGAGACAGTGCTTTGCCTAATCCTGTTTCATGGAATACCCCCATGGTTCAGTCCTGGTTCAGGGGACTGCCTGTCAGCTTTAGTGTCAGCTGTGATCCTGGAAGAGCCAGCTCCGCACTCAGCGGCTTTGGTTTATAGGAAAACAAAAGCTTTCCGCAAAACTCCCACCAGTCTGACAGGAGAGGCTTGGTTAGAGACAATGCAGACGTCATGAAGGCCCTGACAAGGTGTCTGAGAAGAACCGCTGGAAAATACTGTATAACACAGGTATTACCCCATATACAACAGCCAACAGCAAGAAAAATGATCTTAACCCAACACACTGGACACATAAAGTTACAGAAGGTGAGCAATCAGACCCAGAACTAACATCAGTTCATTTGGAAGCAAGACCAACCTTTTCGAGGGGTCTTGATGACATTCACACTTACCCTGGTGAACCACACAAATACTGCAGCTACACCAGAGTTTGTTTCTATCAAGGCAAGTACCAACCCACCCTTCACCTCACGAGTGAAGGTTTCCTTTCAAAGACAAGCAGAGGCCAAATGTGGACCACTTTGTTTCATTCACAATAATTGCACAAATTGATTTCAATCAACACTGGTATTGATGTCTCTGATTTTACATCAGCAGATTTCTAATGGCTAATTAAACGATGTGAAGCACATCTTCAGAGTTAACTCTCACACAGGGAGCAGAAGACATCTGCTGGATAAGAGTTGTTTTATCCAGTCAAAAGCATGTGGGGTATTGCATATGAAGTGGGAAAGTGAGTCTGTGGAGCAGGACGTGTAATCTCCAGATGTGAACAGTACCATTAGAGCTGGCTGGATGTGAGTATGCTGTGAGTCTGTTCAGGTGGAAACAGGGCCACCTCTGTGCACTGCAGCCACAGAAGCAGTTTGTTTCGGAGCACTTCAGAGCAGCCTGTTGCCGTCTGCAGGTCAAAGGTTAACAACACTCACTCGTGCCCCCCGAACCCCACTGGACTCATATAAGAGCTGAATGTGGGTCGCACTGTGAGTCACTGTGAGACTGTTCACGACTGCTTTCACCAAGTGTCAAGTTTTCCAACCAAAGTCATTATTTTCACTGAAACATTTACTGCTCTGCAGCACCACACCGGCCATTGTATACTGATGACACTGACCTTTGACTTTTGATATAAAACTCAACATACAGTTATATTATAAGAGAACATGCTAAATAACAGTGTTTTCCTTTATGCCTATCAAGAAAAATCCTTAAACAGTATTCTCACCTGAGGAGTTTAAAATGTTAGCTCATAACAATTTTGATCAAATGAACCTTTCATTTACCCAGATACATCATTAAGAACATAATCTTATTTAGGCCTACAATACTGACAATTATGTGTGTGATTACCCCAGACACATAAGCTGACCCTGGCCTCTCATTCATTCCCATTTATTTTGTGTGAATCATAAAGTTTATTACACTGCACATGCACACAAAGTGATGTACAGTATTCAAAATAATAGCAGTACAATGTGACTAACCAGAATAATCCAGGTTTTTAGTATATTTTTTATTGCTAAGTGGCAAACAAGTTACCAGTAGGTGCAGTAGATTCTCAGAAAACAAACAAGACCCAGCATTCATCATATACATGCTCTTAAGGCTGTGCAAATGGGCAATTAGTTGAAAGGGGTGTGTTAAAAAATAGCCGTGTGGCATTCAATCACTGAGGTCATCAATTTTGTGAAAAAAACAGGTGTGAATCAGGTGGCCCCTATTTAAGGATGAAGCCAGCAGCACTTGCAAAGCCTGAGGATAATGGGTCGTTTAAGACATTGTTCAGAAGAACAGTGTACTCTGTTCAGCTAAAATGAATCTCCAATGTCTTAAAATGGAGATCAAAACCAGAGAGACGTGGAAGAGAACGTAAGACAACCATCAAAATGGATCGAAGAATAACCAGAATGACAAAGGCTCAGCCAATGATCAGCTCCAGGATCAAAGACAGTCTGGAGTTACCTGTAAGTACTGTGACAGTTAGAAGACGTCTGTGTGAAGCTAATCTATTTTCAAGAATGCCCCGCAGAGTCCCTCTGTTAAAAAAAGAGGCATGTGCAGAAGAAGTTACAATTTGCCAAAGAACACATCAACTGGCCTAAAGAGAAATGGAGGAACATTTTGTGACTGATGAGAGTAAAACTGTTCTTTTTGGGTCCAAGGGCCACAGACAGTTTGTGAGACGACCCCAAACTCTGAATTCAAGCCACAGTCCACAGTGAAGACAGTGAAGACAGTGAAGCAAGCGATATGGGCATGTTTCTCCTACTATGGTGTTGGGCCTATTTATCACAAACCAGGGATCATGGAACAGTTTGCATTTGTCAAAATACTTGAAGAGGTCATGTTGTCTTTTGCTGAAGAGGACATGTCCTTGAAATGTTTGTTTCAACGAGACAATGACCCCAAACACACGAGGAAACGAGCAAAGTCTTGGTTCCAAACCAACAAAATTAATGTTATGGAGTGACCAGCCCAATCCCCGGACCTTAATCCAATCGAGAAGTTGTTTCTGAAGCAAAACCAAGAAATGTAAATGAATTGTGGAATGTTGTTAAAGAATCATGGAGTGGAATCTAAATATTAGTTTAGTGATTCACAGGATTGTTAAATCCTAGAAACAAAAACGTTTGTACAAAATAGTTTTGAGTTTGTACAGTCAACGGCAGACACTGATATTTTTTGAACACACCTATTTCAAGTAATTGCCCATTTGCTCAGCCTTAAGAGCGTGCATATCATGAATGCTGGGTCTTGTTTGTTTTCTGAGAATCTACTGCACCTACTGGGAACTTGTTTGCCACTTAGCAATAAAAAATATACTAAAAATCTGGATTATTCTGGTTATTCATAAACAATACTGTATGGTACTGACCGTGCGCGCTCCTGCCGCTGAGCAGCTGCTCGTGCACCTGCAGAGGGGCCCATATTTCCGGGTCCAGGTCCACGGCGGAGTCCAGGCGCGCGGCGCTCACGGGACCTGGCTCCTTGTCTTCACTGGCGGCGCGCAGGGCGCGCACCACCACCTCCTCGGCAAGTCGCTCCACGGACGCGGTCAGATACACGGCTGCGTACTCACGCACGCGCACAGACACGCGCGTATCCACCATCCATCTAAAGAAGCGGGCCACGGAGAGCGCGAGCCCGCAGCTGAAGGACTTGCTGCGGGTCCGCGCGGTGTCACCGCTGCTCATACAGTGAAGCGACACTGCGCGCACCGCGGCCACCACGCACTTCTCCGCGAGCTCTCTGCTCAGCACTATCCGGACCGCGCTCTGCACCTCAAGCCGCGTGCACCGCCGGTGAAGCACGCTCAGTCTCTGTGCCTCGCGCAAAATTCGCACCACTGCGTTTTTGAGCAGCGCACAAAGCCGCTGCAGCGCGCCACCACTCAAGGCGTTCCAGCCAGTAACGCGCACTACCATCTCCCGCAGCTCGTGCGCACTCCACGGGTACTCCTCGAGCTCCGGCAGCCGCGGCCGGGACTGTAGCAGGTCCTCACTGAACCAACTGCCCGCGTCCCAGCTGCCTCCGCCGCTGCTGCTGCTGCTCACCGAGCCGCTGCTCGGGCTCCTCTCCACTTGAACCGGGCCCAGACCCGGGTCCAGGTTTGTCTCTGACACGCTGCTCATGGCTCTGAGTAAGGTTCAAGAACAACTCCAGCTGAAGTCCGTTGGAGTCCTGACCTGGACCCCTCAGAGCACGCCCCCGGCGCCGCCGCACAGCCCCCGGACGTTCTGTCGCTGACACTGGATCAGTGACGGATGGATTTTCAATTAGACATGAAATTCTAATCCATCACATTTAATAAAGAACACATAAGCGCTACCTTTGTCTCTCACTTGGCAGTTTAACATGTTTGTAAACTTTTAACAACCACACACCGACAGAGACTAATTCTAAAAAGTGCCTAAAGGAAGCTTTTTCGTTATAATACATTTCTTGTTATATTCTAACTGATATGTAAAATGTACACTTGAAGTTAAGGTGATATTTTACTGCTCTAAGCTACTTTTGATATGGTTAATAGAAAGAAAAACCTGCTGATTCCAGGGTTCAAAAACTTTTTCCACAAGCACTATGAGTTTTTTTGGTTGTTCTCAATAAAGACATGAAGGATCAAAATTTTTTGTGTAATTATTTTTAGACATATTTGTCAATACCCTTAGATGTAGATCAGATCACATTTTATCACAAAATTATTCAGAAAACCATGACATTCCAAAAGGTTCAAATACTTTTTCTTGCCACTGTATTTGTAAGTGATGCAGTATTTTAGCCAAATGGAGCACATTATGTCTCAAGTGTTGTTTTAAAGACTCCCTTGAACAACACTTGAGTGTAGGATTTGTATGTATTAAGAACGCTTATTTGACATGATTAAATCTAACTTACACTTTTTAATTTAATCCAATCAACTGGACACACTAAAGAAAATGAATCACTGGTTTTACACGATTGAATCAACAGAAGTATTTGCCTAACACAGGTGTGGCCACCAAGGAAACTACATTTACATTTAGTCATTTATCAGACGCTTTTATCCAAAGCACTTACATTAATGTTCCATTCACCAGTGTCACAGCTGGAACACCACTGGAGGCAAGGTGGGTTAAGTGTTTTGCCCAAGGACACAACGACAGTATGAACTGTGGGGAGAGCGGGATTCTAACTGCCTACCTTTCGGTTGAAGGACGACTGCTCTACCACTGAGCCACTGAGTGGACAGACCCACTCAGGACCATATTTGAGCCCAAATATAACCCTTCTGGGGCCCACATAGAAATGCTGACTGGGATAAAATTATTTTTATCACACAATGGTTTATCCAACATTCATTAAATTGTATTTTTTTAGATGTAATTAAATAGTATCAACATGATTGTTTCACTTTAGGCCAACTTCACAAAAAGTTGCAGCTTTAAAATGTTTTGATCCAGGGCCAATATTTCTGTTGATTCAATCAGATAAAACCAGTGATTATTTTTTTAGAGTTTACTATTAAGCTACGCCCAGATGGATGTTTGGGTATATTAATAACCTCACATAACAATGGTGCAGAAACAATATTATTATATAACCATGTCATTTTATTTCATTTATGTCATGTTACCAACAACTGTAAACAGGAGTCACCTAATGATACAACTTTGAATACAATCATTAACACAGAGCGCAGATTCAAATTTAAAGATCAAGATTAAGACCATAAAGGGCTGAAATATCCACATTTTCTATGTTCATGTCTTAATTTCACTCTTTGATTTATACTTGGAGCTCAATACTGACATGCGTTAACAAAGTGACCACTAGAGGCCAGCGTTACACTATTTCAAACCCCAGAGCTACACAGGCCTCTTCTATCAGTCCAGTGGAGTCTGCAGGTCTGACACTTGACATATTGTTCTGTGATGTAACAGACACGAGCTCAGCAATCCCCAGACGAGTCCAAATAAATAGTTAACACAAACAGCAGTGAGCCAGCTCACACAGGAAAGAGAAGAACCGAATAAGGCATCCAGACGTTATTACATAAAAATAAAAACAGGAACTCTGCTAGCAAACGTTATACAAAAGCTAATCTACAAGACAAAACTACAAAATGATGACGAGACAAAGCAGCGTCTTTTGTATCTGTGGCAAATACCTGGATCTACTAAACTGACAATTCAGACAAATTCCTGTTCATTGTGAGCTTATGCCCTCTGGTAAGCGATGTAGAGTACTTAAAAACTAATTTGTCCCATGTGCAGATATTTTGAACTAAGCATGAATGAATTTGAAAGATGCATGCCATACTCAGAAATGGACTGTGTTTTAGAATGTGTTTAGATTATTATGAATTTATGAATGACTATGCTTTATGTTGTTTGTTTGTCTTTGATCCATCTTATGTACTAGTGAGCCGAAGGAAAATCTCCACTTTGGTGGACAATAAAGTTCTATTCTATTCTAACTCTTTAATGGTTCAGCTTGGTCATAATATGGCACACTGTAGCATTAGGTAAACTGTTCTTATAGAACCTTATTGCTTGGCACTGATAAACTCACTGATACATACAGCATATAAGACTTACTCCACTAAGCGGTACACAGCACGGCTCAGTATAAGCAATCACTAAAATGGCCTGCGTTTCCAATGAAGCACAGAATAGAATCACTACACAAACGGTAATCTCAGTCAAGCACGAGTTGTGTTTCTACAAAGTGTATAAGAGGCTAAAGGTATAGTTGTATATTGTGGTAATAAACTGTAGATGTGAATGTGTCACAGTGTTCTAATCCCAAAAAAGAAAAATGTAGAAAGCTGTCGCAGTCAGCAAATGCAGTCTTTTAATTACTGATTAATGATTTGTAAGACAGCAACTCTATTTAAAATGGGATTTTCTGTTGTCCAATCAACAGACTGCAAACGTGGTGTGTGGTCTAGTACACTTATTTGGTGCACATTTGGCTAATAGAAATGCCTCTGAGGAAACAGTATGTGGTGTTTTCAGCGCTACCTACTGGCCTGGCTGCAGATTACTGTTGTTCTATACTTAAGTCATTACGCTTTCTTGAAAAATCAAACACCATAAGCGCTATTTTAAGACCTTAAATTAGTGTCTAAAACAGAGCCGAGTAGGGAAGCTTTGAAAAAAGTGTGCACTGTAATAGAAACATCCATCCATCCTACTTCCTCCAGCTCTTCCAGGTGGATACCGAGGCGTTCCCAGGACAGCCGAGAGACATAGTCACTCAGCTGTCCTAGGTCTTCCCCGGGGTCTCCTCCTGGTGGGACATCTGAGAGAAATAGTGAACAAGACCCCATGATACTTGAACTCCTCCACTTGAGGCAGGAGCTCTCCTCCAACCTGAAGGGGGCAAGCTACCCTTTTCCGACTTAGAACCATGGTCTCAGACTTGGAGGTGCTGATTCTCATCCCAGCCGCTTCACACTCGGCTGCAAACCGTCTTAGTGCACACTGAAGGTCCTGGCTTGATGGAGCCAACAGAACAACATCATCTGCAACAAGCAGAGACGAGATCCTGTGGTCCCCAAACCAGACTCCCTCCGGCCCCTGGCTGCGCCTAGAAATCCTGTCCATAAAGACAATGAACAGGACCGGTGACAAAGGGCAGCCCTGCCGGAGTCCAACATGCACTGGGAACAGGTCTGACTTACTGCCGGCAATGCGAACCAAGCTCATGCTCCGGTCGTATAGGGACCGGACAACCCGTAGCAAAGGGCCCCGGACCCCATACTCCCAGAGCACCCCCCACAGGACGCCACGAGGGACACACTCGAATGCCTTCTCCAGATCCAAAAAAAACACATGTGGACTGGGCAAACTCCCAGCTGGTCCATTGTTCCACGACCGGGACAAAAACCACATTGTTCCTTCTGAATCCGATGTTTGACTATCAGCCGCATTCTCCTCTCCAGTACCCTGGCATAGACTTTCCCGGGGAGAGTGAGGAGTGTGATCCCTCTGTAGTTGGAACACACCCTCCGGCCCCCCTTCTTGAAAAGAAGGACCTGTCCCCAAACGCCCACGATGTTGCAGAGGAGTGTCAGCTAAGACAGCCCCACAACATCCAGAGACTTGAGGTACTCAGGGCGTATCTCATCCACCCCCAGTGCCCTGCCACTGAGGGGTTTCCCAACTACCTCAGTGACTTCGGCCTGGGAGATGGACGAATCCACCTCTGAGCCCTCGGCCTCTGCTTCCTCAGTGGAAGATGTGTCGGTGGGGTTGACGAGATCCTCAAAGTATTCCTTCCACCATCCAACAATGTCCCCAGTTGAAGTCAGCAGGTTCCCACCTCCACTGTAAACAGTGTTGGCAGGGCACTGCTTCCCCCTCCTGAGGCGCCAGACGTTTTGCCAGAATTTCTTCGAGGCTGACCGATCGTCCTTCTCCATGGCCTCACCGAACTCCTCCCAGACCCGAGTTTTTGCCTCCACGACCACCCGGGCTGCAGTCTGCATGGCCTGCCGGTACCTATCAGCTGCCTCAGGAGTCCCACGAGCCAACCAGGCTCGGTAGGTCTCCTTCTTCAGCTTACTCCCTTACTTCTCCTGTCCACCACTGGGTTCGGGGGTTGCCGCCACGACAGGTACCGGAGACTTTTTGGCCACAGCGCCGAGTGGCGGAGTCAACAATGGATTATGGTTCACTCGGACTCACTGTCTCCAGCCTGCCTTGGGATCTGGTCAAAGTTCTGCCGGAGGTAGGAATTGAAGTTCCTTTTGACAGGGGACTTGACCAAACGTTCCCAACAGACCTTTACAACACGTTTGGGTCTGCCGAGTTTGTCCAGCTTTCTCCCCCGCCATCTGATCTAACTCAACACCAGGTTGTCAGTTTACAGCTCTGCCCCTCTCTTCACCCGAGTGTCCAAGACATACAGCTGGAGGTCAGACGAAACAACTACAACTAACAACTAAGTGAAGACAAGGAGCCAGGTCCCGTGAGCGCCGCGCGCCTGGACTCCGCCGTGGACCTGGACCCGGAAATATGGGCCCCTCTGCAGGTGCACGAGCAGCTGCTCAGCGGCAGGAGTGCGCACGGTCAGTACCATACAGTATTGTTTATGAATAACAACTAAGTCGATCATTGACCTCAAGTCTTGGGTGTCCTGGTGCAACGTGCACTGATGGACACCCTTATGCTTGAACATGGTGTTAATAGAAACAGGATTTGTTGTGAGCTCATGCATGTTTTCTTTTGTCTTCACTGTTGAATTTATGGAAATGGTGTGAGGTCTTTATTTTTTTTTTTTATTTAACCTTTATTTAACCAGGATAGTCCCACTGAGATTACAAATCTCTTTTGCAGGGGAGTCCTGGCCCCATGTGTGTTTGGGGGGCTGTTGTACATGTTTTTGGTGGTAGGGGAAACCGGAGTACCCGGAGGAAACCTACGCAGACACAGGGAGAACATGCAAACTCCACACAGAAAGGCCCTGCCCTGGATGGGAATCGATCCCAGGACCTTCTTGTTGTGAGGCCGGAGTGCTAACCACTCTGCCACTGTGCCGCAAATACATATTTACTCAAAATGACACCACCTTCTCTACATAAAAACAGCCACACAGTGGAAACACCAGCCAGATCAGGGCCTAACCATACCGCAGTGAGCTGAACTGTATTGTACCGTTTTGAGGAAACTAGACTTAAGTCTGGCAGTAACCCTGTTAAGAGTCAAGTGAAAAAAATGTTTTGTGCTTTAAGATTCTGCAGATCTGGCGAATTCAGGTTTAAGGGACTAATGGTGCGTTCACACTGAACTCAAATCTATTTACGCCAGAAAATTTTGATATAAAGGTAATGTACGATGTGTATGGATGTGTAATGGCTGTAAATGTGCAGTGGACACACTAAAAGAATGAACCTAATTCTGTGAGAGCTGAAAGATCCAAACTCTAGACCCCTTTAATGCTCATATAATAATTTCTACTCTGTTAACATTCCGATTTCAGTTCTAGACCGCGTTAATGTTCCGATATTTAGTTCTAGACCCCGTTAACACTCCAATATTTAGTTTTAGACCTAGTTAATGCTCCAATATTTAGTTCTAGACTCTGTTAACATTCTGATATTCAGTTCTAGACCCCGTTAATGCTCTCAAATTCAGTTCTAGACACGTTAACACATTTTGCCTTCTAGACTCCGTTAACAATCCCTTGTTCTGTACTAGACTGTTAAACGCTCCAATATTCAGTTCTAGACTATGTTAAGGCTTTGATATTTATCACTTGTCCCAATGCATCAATCACATGAATAATTCTTGTCATCCATGAGCAGTGTGAACGCACCATAAAGTCTGGTTTACATTCAGTCCAGTTTATGATGTCCCAAACCCAGTGGTCTCTTCTGGGTCAGAACCAGGGTCCTGGTGCAGGATGGGGGCAGGGCACAGACTCTCAGACTGATACAGACCAGGACCAAAATTACTGGACTGAGCTACGGGGGCTGAAAGAGTCCGGGAAAGTCTGCAGGAGGACGAGTCTGCTTCAGGCCCAGCTGCCCCCATTACCAGCTGTGATCCCAGTATGAGTCCTGACTGTGGAGACTGGTAGGGCGGGGGTCCTGTGAGGGGGGAGTCCTCAGGAGAGGCCCGGGCCTGTCGGTGGATGATGATGGGGTCCGGGGAGGGCAGTGGCTCTAGGTCTCGGGGGTCTTTAGAGGGGCTTTGATCCGGGGAGTGAGGCTGGTGGGGGCTGGCAGATGAGGGTCTCTGTCTGAGGGGTAGCTCCGGAGGGTCCTGGCCCAGTGGTCTTCGTGGTAACTCCTCTGCTTTACCTAAAAATCAGAACAAAATCACTATCAACATTACCCACAGGACTTGATAAAGCAACAGAAGAGGGCAGTGTTACATGAAAACATCCGTTCACTGTGACATTACAGAATGTTACAACACACTGATTTCTTTGGCATAATGTCAGCTCCGCTATTTTGAGATATAGATGCTGAGATATATAATAATGATGAGATAATGCTGCAGCCAGTGGATGGAACCCTAGTTTTGGCATAAGGCATTAGCTCCAATTAAATTAGGGATCCGTCCTGGGAGTGGATCCCTCCTTCTGTGGTTCTCTCTGAGGTTTCTCTTTTTTCCTGGCTGGGTTTTACTTTGGAGTTTTTCCTTACCCTGATGGAGGGTCTAAGGACAGGAGATGTTGTCTAGTGCAGTCTGTTAAGCCCTGGGCTATATTGTCATTTTACAGATTATTTTAGCTTGTTATTGATAATTGTTTTTATATTTTTTCACTATAGTATGAATTAGTATGATTTTTTTTTTAGTCTAGAAGAAAAGGTTAAAGCAAAAGCATCTGGACTCAGTTTTCAAGGTGAAGGTGTTCCAGGAGAGCTGAACTTATATCTTTTGAGGAAGGTGTGATGGACCAGGCTGAGAGTTTTTAAAGGCTCAAGAGAGTCATTAGTGTCACTGTTCCATTCAGGTGTTGTTGTTGTTCTAGAGTGAAACTGTTTTGATTTAGGTTTTAGAACACTGTTGTAAATACTAGGCAACATGAACCACCTCCTCTGTTCAGTAAGGACATTTGAACAAAGATGGCTTCCTTTACCCCTCTCTCAAACCATCTGGCCTCTCTGGTCAGAATTCGGACATTGCTGTCCTCAAAGGAATGCTCTTTCTCTTTGAGGTGGAGGTGGACTGCAGACTCAGGTCCTCCAGGATTGGCTCTTCTGTGCTGATACATCCTCTTGTGAAGCTGTTGTTTAGTTTCTCCAACATAACTGTCACTGCACTCTTCAATGAAGTGGCCTGGAATGTTGTTTTTGTAGAAGATCCTTTAAAGTTTTTTAGACACATAAGGGATAACATCATCTTCCCTTTTGTCTCTGGTTCTTGTCTGTTTGGTTTCTGTGTCCTCTTGGTTTTGTTAAAAATCCATCTGGGGTATCCACAGTCTCTCAGGGCTTTACGGATGTGTTGTTCTTCTTTCCGTTTACCTTCTGAGGTTGTGGGCTCCTTGTGTGCTCTGTGCTGAAGAGTCCTGATGACTCCAGCTTGTGCTGCAGAGGCTGGTGGGAATCAAACAGTAAATATTGATCTGTGTGTGTTGGCTTCCTATAAACTTCTACTTTGGGAGTCCTTTTGTCACAAATATCCAAATATGTCTAAGAAGGCCAGGCGGTTTTCTATGGCATCTTCAAGGGTAAACTTGATGTTTGTGCCAATCCTGGAGGACCTGAGTCTGCAGTCCACCTCCACCTCAAAGAGAAAGAGCATTCCTTTGAGGACAGCAATGTCCGAATTCTGACCAGAGAGGCCAGATGGTTTGAGAGAGGGGTAAAGTAAGCCATCTTTGTGAAAATAGAAAAGCCTTCTTTGAACAGAGGAGGTGGCCTCAGATTCATGTTGCCTAGTATTTACAACAGTGTTCTGAAACCAATACCTGAATGGAACAGTGTCACCAACAACTCACCTAAGCCTTTAACAACTCTCACATCATTAACGACTATGAGACCAGAACAGTCTGGTCCCATCAGGTTAAATTTCAGTTTAAACTCCTCCCTCTGGAATCAGAGCTGACTTTGATAAGAGCCATGCTCATGACTTCTCTAGAGGGCGCGTTGTATCAAATAAATAATGTAAAGTATATGTCTGCAGAACACACACAGAGAAAAGTCCCAAAGCCTAGACTATAAACAATGTTATTCATTATCTCATAATCTTTCTGAATAAAAGTTAGCTTTGAATTTGTGTTTGATCAAAAAAAGCTCTAATTTTAAACACAAATTACACCTTCTTTGTTTTGACTGTTAACTTCTATCTGATCTGTCAGGACACAAACAGCCCATTCACACCTTGCTTTAAGACTGGCTAACTTCAGATACAATCACTCTGTTCGGATTGAAATTCCTGGTCTGAAGGGGGCGAGAGCAATGTTGGATGGATTTATGAAGTTGACAAACACAGAAAAATACTGTATTTCAGTATTGGTGACATGTTATGTAAAATGTATAACATTGATCCCTGCCTAGAAAGCTGCAGCAAAGCTAAATTTTGTGACTGGGTTGTTAACTTGAGCTTTTCTGAGTCTTCTGTTACAATATTTTCTTTGGCACATTGTCAGCACTGTTGTTTTGAGTTTTTACAATATTTTAAAGGTTAATATTTTTTTTACAAGTATTATAAATTGTCATGCTTTTTGACCTGTTATTTCTCAGAGGAGTTAAATGGAAATTGAATGCACTAGTTGTTATAGCCATATAGTGAATGCGGTC